>CM075884.1:6861483-7061483 GCA_038021265.1 Cyprinella venusta | reverse complement strand
ATTTATCTTAAAATATGTCAGTTTCTTTATTTTGTCTCAAGATGCACACCAGTAATGTTTTTTTTTTCTCACACACGTTCATAAAAGCTACTTAAATTAACTCCTAATCCTGACTTAATCTAAGCTCTGTCTGTGAAACTGGGCGAAATTTTCACAGAGAAATTTTCTCTCAGAAATTCTGAAAGAAAATTAGTCTAATTCTCAAACTCTACATTGAGAATTAGACTAATTATTCTTTTGAATTATTCCGTTGTTTGATTTGCAGAATCCTCTGCTGCCTGAACCCTCCCGGTTAGATCCGGTCTCGCGTTAACGGAAAATCCCTTTCACTGTCCGATTTCGGCAAATCAATTTTGGTGAATTCAAACAACGGGTTATTGTTCACAAGTCCAACATCAGACACGCAAGAAAACATGAACTCTTCCTGGGGGATTAATATGATGTGATTTGCTGCCGAAGAAACAGTTCTGACTATTAGGCTATGTTAATGTTTTTTTTTTTTTAAGTTGGGATTCTTTTAATGAAAAGATTCAAAGTAGATTAATCCGAAATAAAAAAAAAAAGCTTTTGTAACATTATAAATCTCTTTACTGTCACAATTGATTACCTTGTTTAATGTGCCCTAGCTTAATAAATGTAGGCTATTACTTCTTCGTCTTTATTTTAAATTAAATGTATAATGGTACAAAAGCTTTCTAGACTATTTTTATAAATGCTATTATTTTGAAATTTGTTTAATGTGACTTTTTTGTGACGTTAAAATTCGTTTTTAGAATTAAAGTGTGCATAAATAGGTTAACCAAAAACTGTTTATGTCTGAGAACCTTTTAAATCCATACGAACCTGAAATTACATATACTGTGTGATACAGTACAAATATTTTGAGTTTCCCTTATTTTCATGTAAAGAACCACGATTGAAGTTGGCAACCCTAGATAGACAGAATTCTGTGATCGGCAGATCGGTGGTTTTGAACTGTTGGTGGTCACACATTTTGGTTCTTGTGTCGATGTCTAATTTCAAATCTGAAGGAAAATCAGTTGCGAATATGGAAGCTTGTTTCCAACAGGAAAAAATAAATAAATGTAATTGCGACTTTTTATCTCATGATTCATACTTTCCTTCTTGTAATTGTGAGTTTCTCACAATTCTTCGAAACACAGTCGCAATTCTGAGAGACATTCTGACTTTATTTTTTGCAACTGCAAGATTAAACCTCTCAATTTCTAGAAAAGCGAGCATTGCGAGATATGAAAACACAATTCTGACTTTTTTTGGGTTTATATTTCACAGTTGGCTTTCCCCGCCTCGTAATTGTGAAATATAAACTCGCAGTTGAGAGAGAAAAAGTTGCACTTAACTTTTATTTTTTACATTTCTTGACAGAAACAAGTTTCTGTAGAGGATTGAATAATGTTGTCATTAAAATGATAATAATAATATTTGTATCTGAAATTGTTAGGCTATCCTGGCTGGAGATTTCATTCTGTCTGCGGCCTCCATGGCATTAGCGCGGATTGGGAACACTACAGTAGTTTCTGTGCTGTCACAAGTTATAGAAGACCTTGTACGAGGTACGTCTCTACAGATGTATGCATGATGAGACTTGTTTTATACAGTGGACCTGCTATTTCTATTTTTCATTGGTCAATTCCAGGTGAATTCATGCAGCTAGGGTCTAAAGAGAATGAAAACGAGAGATTCAAGCACTACCTTGAGAAAACCTTCAAGAAGACCGCAAGTCTCATTGCAAACAGTTGTAAGGCAGTATGTACGTTCCGTTTTACCAATAATAAGTTGAAGTTCAGAGCTGAAAGAGAAGTTGAACACCTGCATTATTTCTTTTGAATTTTAGGTGTCAATTTTGGTGAATTCTGATCCTGAGGTGCATGAGATAGCCTATCAATATGGACGAAACGTTGGTATTGCATTCCAGGTAATTTTTTTCATTTATATGTGAAATCTGTATATGTTTCACTTGGTTTAAATAGTCTAGTCTATCACTATTCACACTTGCTATAATAGCATTTGATTTTTATAAAGCATTTAATCCACAGTGTAAATAGAATCAGTCTGTCGTTGTTTGCAGGTTATTTGTAATGCAGGGGTCTGTGATCACCAAGTTAACAATGGTTCTTTTGTTGCAGTTGCAAATGCAGGAAGTATTTTTAAGATTACTCTGGAGCTGTTGCTGAAATAAAAAATTTCCAAATTAAAAGTCCAAAATCCAAAATAAAAGTTTGTGTTTACATAACATATGTGGGGGCACTGTGTATTATTATTTTGTATATATATATAAAAAACACACATGCATGTATATTTAAGAAAAAAAAAATTATTTATATATAAAATATTTATATTTATATATAATGTAATATACATGAAAATATACATGAAAATATTTCTTAAATAAATACAAGCATGTGTGTGTATTTATATATATATATATATATATATATATATATATAATTATACACAGTGCACCCACATATATTATTTAAACACAAACTTTTATTTTGGATGCGATTAATCGTTTTGACAGCCCTAAAAAATTAGTTTGAATTTTGTGATAAAATTGAACTGAAAATTGCTGTTTCGGCTAAAAATGATCTGTTTCTAGACATAAAGGGATATAAGTCTCACTTCACCCTGTCATTGCTCGCTCAAACAGCTTGTCTGATAGATCGTAGTTCTGTTAATAGCATTTCCTGCTGCAACGTTAAATTTGGGCCAAACTTTTAGGTTGTGACTGCATATTTTAATAAATGTGTGCTGTTATAGTTGAATTATTTTATTACAAATGATTAAATACAGGTCACATTTGTTTTATCTTGAATTATTATGTTTAAAGTCGGGTAAAATATAAGTTGGTTGTCTTTTTCAGCTTGTGGATGACGTTCTGGACTTCACGTCCTGTGCAAACCGCCTGGGGAAGCCGTCAGCTGCCGATCTCAAACTGGGTCTGGCCACCGGACCCGTTCTGTTTGCTTGCCAACAGGTACGACAGCTGAACACATTTGTGCTCTCACAATATGATGTCACGTCCCTGAAGTACAGAAAGGGGAATCAGGTCTAATGGTTGACTTGGTTTATTACAGCCATAAACGTAATTGTAAAACAGTTTGGATTTTCTAAAGATTTCCCAACCAGTTTCACTCTTTTATCACTGTTTAGTTTCCTGAGCTGCATGCAATGATAATGAGGCGCTTCAGCTCTGATGGAGATGTGGATCGAGCCTGGCAATATGTCCTGAAGGTGAGGAGGATTTGTGTTGTATACAGGTGAATCTCATGAAAACATGTCCAGGGGCTGCTTTCATAAAACATTAAGATTAGCTTAGAAGCAAGTCATCCATTTTTTTCTCGTAGACTGTTCATACAAGTCTGTTACATAAAACGTAGATTTGTCTGATTTGGTACCAAAAAGTAAGACTTGATTACCCCTAACTAACTCCTAGTTGGTCATACTAGTTCTTATGACAGAGGCTGTTTATGCAACTGGCCCCAGGTCAGTGCCGTCGCTTAGACTATATAAAAGGAGAGAGGCTCTGGAGCGCGCATTCACGTCACGTCCGATGGCTTTCGCAGAAATCCGACCCGGAGACTTGCCAGAAATAGGAAAACTGGCCTTCAGAGGTAATAGCAAAACCCGACCAATGGATCATTGTAATGTGTGATTACAACCCCTGGCACAGGCAATGAATTTCATTTTCAATTCATTTTAGAAGAAGAGTTACATATAGCTCCTTGTAAAATAAAGCACGTTCATTGCAAAGTTTTTTTTTTTTTTTTGTATTTTGTTTTTTAAGTATTTGTTTACGGTGTGTGATTCATTTAATGGAAAGCACATTCACTTCTAGTTGTCTTGCTGTTCATTCTAAATAAACGTAAAGCTTGTTTATTCAAATTAAGTTGACCTGTAACTAACGAACAGTTATTCAACCGACCATCCTGTAACCCCCTCCCCCAATGCCACAACGATGACAATGCCGGTTATATTACGAACTGTCACATTTGACTCGTGTCATAACCGTCATCACCAATTCTGAAACCGGCACACCCCTAATCACAGGCATGTCTTTGTAACCCAATGACCAATAATAGGTGTTTACTGTAAGTTAGTCAAAATCTGCTCAATATCCTTCAAAACACTGCTTAACTAGGTTCTACACTCTTGCAAATCATCTCATTATAACAAAGCGTAGACATCTGTGATTTTTGTTTGACTTTTGTTTTATTTGTTCATTGCATTACCAAATAAACCTGATTTGTATTATATACAGTGTGTATTTAGATTCATTGATGATAACAGGAGTATTTGCGCGAGTGAGTTCAGTCAGCCGCGTTATAAATGGAGCGCTTGGTTTAAGATTTAAAAACTTAATTGAATGATTTCTATATTTAAAATTTTATGCAATCAAGGGGAACCACCGAAGAGCTTTGACACAAATCGAACACTTCTTGATATAATAGTAATATGCAGTTAGCAATTTTGTTTACAAGTTACATTCTGCAACTTTTTCATGCATTTTTTTCTGATTCATTCATATATTGTTTCTTTTGCAGGGCCATGCAAAATATTGATCAAAACCTTCAGTAAATGACTAACCCTTTTTTATTACACTGTATCAGGAAGTCAGTTTATTAAATATAAATATATGGCATAATTGATAGAAATAAATACTTTTCCAGTACAAAAAGTACAATTTCCAGAAAAACTGAATCTTCAACTGAAGGGGTGTGTGATGGCGCAGTGGATAAGACGCATGCCTTCGGTGTGAGAGACCCGGGTTCAAATCCACTGTGAGACACCAATGTGTCTCTGAGCAAGACACTTAACCCCTAGTTGCTCCAGAGGCTTGCGACCTCTGACATATACAGCAATTGTAAGTCACTTTAGATAAAAGCTTCAGCTAAATGAATAAATGTAAGTGTAAATCTTTAAGTATGCATAGCAAAAGCAAATCTAGTGAAACACGTACCAAGTAAAAGCACCAGATGCTTCCTAATATGTATTTTTTTCATATACAAAATTTCCACTGATAAAAGTAAAGTATAGTAAAAGTCTTTGGAATTAAATCTGTCATAAAAATAAAATAATCCTTTATCTGATGAAGTCAGGCTATTGTTGCAAGAAAATGTAAACTGAAATAGTGAATCAGTTGTATTATAGCCATAAATTGTGGTAAATATGATTTATGTTGTTACAATGTTATTCTTTGGCTTAGTGTGTGAATTTAATCAGCCCAGTGACAGCAGATGAAAATGAGCTGTTTTTATAACACAAGTGCTAATTAATGAGAGTTGTCATTGACAAAGAAATACAGTTTTTATATATATATATATATATTTATTATACTGTCTGTATGTATTCACATAAGACATGTACTCCTATACAAACAATATAAATATTAAATAATGGAAATTACACAAAATTTAGCAAATATGCTACATAAATAGTCCATCTGGTCAAAGCTGCCTGGATCCGACAGTTGATTGTTGACTTGGATAGCCATCTGCTGCTTTTCTTGTGGGGCGGACCTGTCCACTCCTGCACCGACCTGTTGAAGGAACAGACACAATCATGTAACGCTGACCAGATTTAATGAGGGATTCTTAAAGAAAATCTAAACAAAAGTTGATTCTCCCAATTCGATATGAGGGGTCTGAAGTGAAAAGGATTTGATATGATATGAAATGATTCGCATGATCATCCCAGATTAAATAAAGTATTTCGTTTCTAAATCTTAGTAATACTGCGAGATATGAGGGTCTAGTAAATGCTCTTTTCTGGGTCGGCTGGGACCTGGGCTAAAGTCTGTTCTGAGTTCTCTGGTTCGGTTGTGGAGCGGTTACCTGAGGGGCTGGACGGTTGTAGGGCCTCGGTTCCACACAGCGCTTTTGTGGAGGTGCCTGACGCAGACCTGCGTCCTGTTGAGAGAACAGATACAATCATTCAATGCTTGGCAGGTTTAATGGGTGCTTCTTAGATGAAATCTAAAGGCATGTCTTTTTTATCGTTTTTAAATATAAAAGGATTTTAAATTGAGGACCTTGAAAGCATAGTAGCATAGTTAAAGGCAATGTTTACTGGTTTGAATACATTTTAAAATAAGTAAAACTTACAGAAGCTTTTGTGCTCCATAGAGACGCACTCTTCCTCTGTCTGGTCATGGGTCCTCCCTCGGGAGACTTCGGTAGTTGCTGTGGGGAACACGGTGGAGAAAGTGTTCTCTCTGGGGTCTTGGCAGGCACAGACACTCCCTTTCTCATATTCTTCTGCTGATGCCCCCACCAGTCCCTCAGCTTCTCCCTCTGCTTCCTTGGGATCCTGACTTTTGCGGGAGACTCATTTTGTGAATGCTCCCTCAAGAGCTCAGGGTTTTTCGGATCTTTCATCTCGGAGATCTTGTCAACAAGTACTCCCTGTGTGTAACAATCAGGCGCTATCGCAGGCTCAGGGAACTTTTGATTTTGCCTCTTTGTGGAGATGTCAGGCATGGGTGGTCCCTGCAGAAAAGTGTAAGGCTTCTGCTGCAGCAGTTCCTGCCTTAATGGCTCAGGGATCTTTAGTTTGGGCCTAACTCCCATCTTCTCCTGCATGGGTGCTCCATGTGAGCTGGATGTGAGCACCTTTGAGGACGCTGCTGGTGCCCTCTGTAGAGACAGAAAAGTGTAAGGCTTCTGCTGAAGTAGCTCCTGCCTTAATGGCTCAGGGATCTTCAGTTTGGGCCTAGCTTCCTTCTTCTCCTGCATAGGTGCTCCATGTGAGCTGGATGTGAGCACCTTTGAGGACGCCACTGGTGCCCTCTGTACAGACTGGATCGGCATTGGTGTTTCAAAAGAGGCCATTATCAGGTGTTTAGTCAAATGTACAGGGATCCTGAGTTTTCCTCTTTGTTTGGACCCTATGGGGACAGGCGCTCCCTCTCTGGACCTGGCCGCCACAGGCGCTACCTCTCTGGACCTGGCGGGCACAGGCTCTACCTCTCTAGACCCGGCGGGCAAAGGCGCTACCTCTCTGGACCTGGTGCGAACAGGCGCTTCCTCTCTGGACCTGGCCGGCACAGGCGCTCCCTCTCTGGACCTGGCGGGCACAGGCGCTACCTCTCTAGACCTGGCGGGCACAGGCGCTACCTCTCTGGACCTGGTGGGCACAGGCGCTACCTCTCTGGACCTGGCGGGCACAGGCTTTACCTCTCTGGACCTGGCGGGCACAGGCGCTCCCTCTCTAGACCTGGCGGGCACAGGCGCTACCTCTCTAGACCTGGCGGGCACAGGCGCTACCTCTCTGGACCTGGTGGGCACAGGCGCTACCTCTCTGGACCTGGCGGGCACAGGCTTTACCTCTCTGGACCTGGCAGGCACAGGCGCTCCCTCTCTTAACCTGGCGGGCACAGGCTCTACCTCTCTGGACCTGGCGGGCACAGGCTCTACCTCTCTGGACCTGGCGGGCACAGGCGCTACCTCTCTGGACCTGGTGGACACAGGCGCTCCCTCTCTAGACCTGGCGGGCACAGGCGCTCCCTTCGCCTTCTTCCGCCTCCACTCTGGAGTGGTCTTTCGTGTTGCATCTAAGATACCCAAGTGCTGGAAATCTGGAGCCTTCTCAGATGCTTCACTCAATACCAGGGATGAGGGACGTGATGCTCCTGCCTCCATTGATTCCCTCCACTGCTCTGAGATGGAGAAATCAAACTCATAATCGTCAGGTATTGGGTCTGTAACCTCCATTATGGCCCACCAGCGTCCCGCAGCAAGGGCCATAGCGAGCTCCTCTGAGTATCTCTGCTCTGCACTTCTCATGGCCATGGTTGACAAACTCAAAGTGATGTTGGAAGATGATGTTGAAAATGAACTAGAATAGAACAATAATTCTTGCTATTTGTATCTGTGAAACACTGTGAAAGAAAGAGAAAAGGAGGAGATGATTTTAGTGAACATACAGTACAAGAACCTGAAAGCTTGTTGTCTTAAGCCCACGTAAACTTATGTCGCCTGCATTTCGCATTTTGTTATCTGAAGTTCAACAGACATCCATGTGTAGGCCAATTTTTGTGTTTGCGCTAAAGGTGTGTGTTTAACCCATACACTAGGTTGTTGTTAAGATAGAAGAATGTTGATATGACTGAGTACTGCTCTTTGACATCTGGTAGAGTATAAATAAAAATTGTGCGTTGTCACACTGGTCCACCAACTAATAGCTGTGTGGAACACGGAAAATCAAGCACTGTTTACATTTGTATTTTTTTTTTTTAGAAAATTCGAGGCCTGGGTATATCCTATATGCCCAGTGATCCATCAGAAGAGGAAAGGGAGGCTGAGAGCCTCCTTGAAATCTATCTAAAATGAGCAATGAAGCTAAAAAGTTAACTGTTATTTTTATCAATTAACCTTCTAATGTGAATAACTCAAATGCACTTAATGTAAATGTATAAAGGCCTAATCATTTTTTATTATGCCGACTGTCGAGTGATTGATTAAACAAATCCGCTTAAAGCAAATAAGCTTTCAGTATGACTTCAGTGTGTCATCAGATCTGATATCGTTTTGTAATTTGAATATAATTATCAACAATTATGGTAACACTTTACAACAAGATTAATTTATTAAACATTAGTTAATGTATTAACTAACATGAACTAACCATGAGCAATACATTTGTTACTGTTTTTGTTCATCTTTGTTGACGTTAGTTAATACAAATCCAGCTGTTCATTGTTTGTTCATGTTAGTTCACAGTGCATTACCTAATATTAACAAGATTTTAATAAAGTATTAGTAAATGTTGAAATTAACATTAACAAAGATTAACAAATGCTGCAGAAGTATTCGCTCTTAGTTAATGTTAACTAATGTAGTTAACCGTTGTGCATCCTTATGGACATTTTTGTCCTTTTCAGTTTTGTTTTTTGGATCACTTTGCCAGTGTTAAAGCTAACTGCAAAAAATTGGAATTTTATTATTTCACCGTCATTTTCTTAAAAAAAAAAATATTTTTTTGCATTAGGTACAAAAATACTCCCTCTCAGCACCTTTTGGACAAAAATGTCCCCATTGAACCCCATTAAAAATGCCATTTTTAATCCCTGGTTCAGTTAACTATAAAATGATGCAATCTTTGTTAAGAGGCTTTTATTCTGAAGGCAAGGCTTCAAAATTTTATATTTTACTATTTTTTATCAGATGGTAGCATTTTTTTAAGTTTGGCCTATAAAACAAATATCGCTTTATTCCTGTTTTCTGTTTCGGCATACTATAGAGCCAACTGGATAAATTATGCAACGATATTTGTGTGAGTGTGTTGGTATGGATGTCAGAGTGTGGTTAGTATGTGTGTTATAAAAAAAATATATGTGTGTGTGTGTAATACTGAGAGAGAGAAAATGCAAATAATAATCCAATCACTGTGGGCACCAGTAGGGTTTTGCTGGCACCCAATGGGGAAAATATGTTACGACGCCCAAACAAACTGTTACAGAAAGCTCAGTTTTTGAGATATCATCCTCAAATTTGGAACACAACCTATTTAGATTTATGGCTTTGATTTTATTGCAGTTTTGAGTTCAACCTGATTTATAAAATATATATTTTATATAAAATATTTTTTTATAAATAATTTTCATAAACTTATACCAATAACTTTTTTGGGATTTACTTATTATTATTTTGTTTTACTTCAGCAATAATCTGCAAATGGTCTTCTTTAAAATGATACCAAACTGTGCTCCAAAAGTCTTAGCTACCTAAGTCTGTGCTCCAAAGCGTCACATTTTTATGACAGTTTTTTGACATGGACATTTTTGTCCTCTTAAAAAAGTGTAACTTTTTTAAATTGATGCACACGGGTTAACTAGTGAACCTTATTGTAAAGTGTTACCACAATTATATAAAAAGATTTAATCATTATTGATTAACAAATCATGCTCTCATTTCCACACAAACCACCAGCCTTGCCTATTTTTTTTTTAATCTAAATGTAGCTACAACAAATCGAGACTATAACATTCCACAGTTTAAGCAGATTCTTCTTCAAATTATGAAAATATTAAAATTCAGATCCCCAAAACACAGTGTAAAAAGTACAGCCTACTTACACAATCGCCGACTCGCTACAAAGAAGAAGAGTTGCGCTGCACTCACTCTACTCACACCGAACGTTCTAAGCTAAGGATTCCATTATGACGAAACAGAGACGGAGACCAGGTTGTACTGTTGTATTAAAAGTGAACATGAAATACAAAGACTGACTTAGATCTTTTAATTCATGATTGTTGATACAAAAACTATCGCTGTTTTTTTTTTTTTTTTTTTTTTTTTTTTTTTTTTTTTTGCATTTGCAGCTGGTGCATAAACTATAGAGTAAAGCTGCGAATGGGTAGCCTATAGCCTACATTGTATTATCATTTTATACGAGGCATAACAGACCACTCAAAGAAAATTAATCAACAGATATTACAATAAAATCCCATTTCTGAAACAATAATTAACAAAAAAGTTCCGCTTGGCTATAAATGGGTTTTGTTTTCTATTTCTAACAATAGTTTAGCGACATTAGGATATCAGATGATGCTGTCGGAACAGCAGGACGTTGATTTAAAATAAACATGTCGTTAATATTACATGACTTACATTTTGCTCTATATCGCCAATGAAAATAGTTCCTAATAAATCTATAAATCGTTGCGCATCTTTGAGAAACAGTTATGACTGAAAATTTCTATAAGTTTATCGGCTTTAGATGCTCTCTGAAGCGCATACAGACGAGCGAAACATAACGATGTCTAAATAAAAAAAATGCTTGTTGGTTGTAAAAAATGTGTTGTAATGTATTGATTGGAAAACGTAAAATAATAAAATTTGGATTTAAAACGCAAGGCCGTGTTTATGAAACCGATGGTGCAAATTAAGATGATATTTTAGAGAAGTAGGCTAGCTGTTGGTGGTGCTCGAGACTAATTTGTCATTTTGTGTTTCTGAGAAAAATACTAACAATAATAAGGCTAGAATAACGCTAAAATATACTAGGCCAAATATAAAATGTTTTTGTTTAAAGAAAGACGCCTTCCCCTTTCCCCAGGTAGAGATTGTCTTTGTGTTGCTGGATGTTGACAATCGTTCTTGCTGAAATAACGCAGACTGTGAAAGGGAATTGCCGCTAGTTCTGATCAGCGATCAGCCGACAAAGGATTCTGCTCGGTGTAAATAAAGCCTTCCGCGAACAGAAGTGTTGATATCACGCATGATCTCTCATATTCAGGTGGCCATACGCAAAACCCTTTTAAAGCTGTACTTATATTCCTGTATGCTATAGGCTACTATTGATTGACTTTACAGGCAATTTGGGTTTTGTCTTTACGGTAAATGCCTCCTGTAACAGCAACTATATATATATATATATATATATATATATATATATATATATATATATACATGTGTGTGTGTTTAAAAGTTATTTTAAAATATTTGATTGTGGGGAAGAAGGAGAATATTATTGTAAAAACGTTTTTATCTAAATTATGAAAATGGTGGAACAAATACTATAACTGTAAATATTTACATATAATTTTACTTCTATATGGTATAGTACTATAATATTTTGTAATCTATATATTTTTGGCCTTAAATCATTGATTATTAGATTATTATTATTATTATTATTATTATTATTATTATCATGATGTTGAATTGGAAAGTTTTGGTGTGGAAATGTTCTATGAGGAAAGTAATGGTACAATGGCATTTTCTTTTTAATCTTCCTAAAATAGGCTTCAATTTCTTACAGTAAAATACAATATCAGTTTAATTTGTGGTGAAATATATGAAGAAAATAAAATATTTAAAACATTTTCAGTTCAGAAATTTTTTCAGTGATGTATGTTTTTTTTAAAACATGAAAACAAAAGCTTTTTAAGTATGTTCATAAATAAAAAGAGATTTCTTTTCCAGATTTATTGTAATAAATAAATGTATAACTTATCCCATCATTTTGTATTTAAGTGTTACTCCTAGTTGAAAAAGGTTTCTGGTGATTCCTCCAGCTAGAAGAGTTCCAGAAGAGTGTGTAGGTAATCGTCCTTGTGTTGTGTGTTGTTGTTCTCAGAGTGACGGTGTGGAACAGACTAACTACCTCGCTCAACGCTACTGTCAAGAGGCCATCCGTCAGATCAGCCGTCTGAGGCCGTCGACAGAACGAGACGCTCTCATCCGACTGACCGAGCTGATGCTGCGCAGAGACAAGTGAAGCTGCACACACACACACACACACAACTGCACCTCTGCCGGGCCCGGGGACGCGCTGCCGTACTGTAATCGCAGAGCCCTGACCTCCGCTGACCTCTGCGAGAAGGGTTTCACTGGTACAGGAGGACGAACTCTGCGAGATCATTGTAATTCCAGGTGTAGCACAGATGTGCTACTGTCATGTGTGTGTGGGTCCATTGCAGGCACTCACTTCAACATCCGTCCACACTACGAAAGGCCGAACGTCTTTAAATCCTGTGTAAGTGCTCAATAACAACCAAAGGCCTTAAATCTCACTGGCTATTTACGTAAATTAAAGAAGCTATTTTTTAAAGTAGACAGCCTCTTTGACTTTTTTTCATACATTTTTTTACATACAGAAAATTACATACATTCTTTTAAAAAGAAGTCTCTTACACTCACTAAGACAGCATTTATCTGATCACAAATACAATGCAAAGCTGCATTTTCAGCATCATTATTCCAGTCTTCAGTGTCACATGATCCTTCAGAAATCACTCTAATATGATAAACAGTTTTCATAATTATCAGTGAAAACAGCAGACATTGTTTGTATTAAATTGATCCGTAAAAGAAAATCCTCAAAAAAGGTTTAAGTAATCCTTTTTTTTGGATAATTAGATCATGTCTAGTCCATCTAGAGCTGCAGAATCACCACCAGTTTATAATGTAATGCCTGTCTGTGACATAAAAGGGATAGTTCACCCAAAAATGAAAATGCTGTCAGTATTTACTCACCCTCATGTTGTTCCAACCCCATTTGACTTTCGTTCATCTTCGGAACACAAATGAAGATATTTTTGATGAAATCTGAGCGCTGGATCACTCCTCCATACTAGTCCATAGGCTTCTTGAGGGATTGATACTTGCCGGCCTCAAAAAGTTATTAAAGACATTGTTAAAATAGTCCAAGTGACGACAGTGGCTCAATCTTAAATTAATCAAACGTCGAGAATACTTTTTGTGCGCAAAAACAAAACAAAAATAACGATATGCCTCGAGTGAGTTCACTAGCATAATTGCGTAAGCTTCTGTTATTGTACGTCACACGCTTCACACACATGACCAGCGTCGGCCAATAGTGAGCCTACGTGTGACGGAACTCTACACTATCACACTATGTTAACTGACGAGGCCCAAAGAGACATGAATAATTGAAATAAAGTCGTTATTTATGTTTGTTTTTGCGCACAAAAAGTATTCTCGTCGTTTGATAAAGTTAAGATTGAGCCACTGTAGTCACTAGGACTATTTTAACAATGTCTTTAATAACTTACCGAGGCCAGCAAGTTTCAATCCCTCAAGAAGCCTATATGAGCCTGGAAGTCCCTCCCCTTCCAGTCGACTACCATGGGACCTTATTTCGGAAAAATATTGTATGGTAGTCAATGGCGAGAGACAACAAATATTTTGATCTGGTTTGGATTGTGCTCTGAATTACACATATGATGTTTGTCAATTTAAAAGATACATTTTAAAGTAAAGAAAGTCGCAGTTTGATGTAAAACCGTTGACGTAATTACAAAGACTACAAACCCCAAAGGTGCACATTTTCTCTCAATGATTTTAATAAATTAATTAATTAATTAATAATTTTAATTAATTAATGATTTTCTCTCTTAATGAAAGCTAACTTTATTGAGGCTGTCTGTCATTGTTTCTACAGTCTTACGTTATAATCGTAACGTTACGCTGTCCTACCTGAGTGTTTTGTACCAGACTGCACACACACGAGCAGCGGATCTCGTTTCGCTTCCCGGGAGATGTAGTTCATAGAGCGATTTTCACATAAAACTAAATGTTACTCTTCTGTTGTATGACAAACTGTGACGTTTTTGACTTTCAGAATTATCTTTAAAATTGACAAACATCATATGTGTAATTGAGGGCACAGTTCAGACGGAATAAAACAGGGGTCACCAAACTTTTTTTTCTGGGGGCCACATTATCGTTCCTGACTGTGATGGGGGGCCGGGGCTATATAAAATAGAATTGTGTGACCAAGACCAAACTGACCCCCAGCAGGCCTCATTGTGTAGTACAGATTACTAGCCTGGCACAACCATATTTGTTTATCATTAATAGTTGTTTGCAAAAGTAGTAATCGAGTCTTCACACTTTGTTTTAATTTGAAATACCACAGATTTTCCATTTATTTATTAATACAAATAATGTACAAATAACATCAAAGCATGACGACTTTTGGGGATTGCCGGTTCAAATAGTGGGGGGCAGAAGGGTTGAGGGGCCAGTCAAAGGGGTGTGGCGGGCCTGATTCGGCCCGGGGGCCTTAGTTTGGTGACCCATGACCTCTAGACTTCTCTAGACCCTTCCAGAGCTGAGATATTGAAACTCAAAATTTTGACCAGAAAAAAAATGACAGTGTTACCCCTTATGTTTTTTTTCGGGGGGTGAAAAATTAAGTTTCTCCAATCTTCTCAAAACTCTGGATTCTGATAGAGGGCCACGAGACATGGACCTGGGTGCAAAAATTGAGGCTCTAGACCCTTCCAGAGCTGAGACATTGAAACTCAAAATTTTGACCAGAAAAAAAATGACAGTGTTACCCCTTATGTTTTTTTTTTTTCGGGGGATGAAAAATTAAGTTTCTCCAATCTTCTCAAAACGCTGGATTCTGATAGAGGGCCACGAGACATGGACCTGGGTGCAAAGATTGAGGCTCTAGACGCTTCCAGAGCTGAGATATTGAAACTCAAAATTTTGACCAGAAAAAAAAAAAGACAGTGTTACCCCTTATGTTTTTTTTTTTTTTTCGGGGGGTGAAAAATTAAGTTTCTCCAATCTTCTCAAAACTCTGGATTCTGATAGAGGGCCACGAGACATGGACCTGGGTGCAAAAATTGAGGCTCTAGACCCTTCCAGAGCTGGGATATTGAAACTCAAAATTTTGACCAGAAAAAAAAAATGACAGTGTTACCCCTTATGTTTTTTTTTTCTGGAGGTGAAAAATTAAGTTTGTCCAATCTTCTCAAAACTCTGGATTCTGATAGAGGGCCACGATACATGGACCTGGGTGCAAAAATTGAGGCTCTAGACCCTTCCAGAGCTGGGATATTGAAACTCAAAATTTTGACCAGAAAAAAAAATGACAGTGTTACCCCTTATGTTTTTTTTCGGGGGGTGAAAAATTAAGTTTCTACAATCTTCTCAAAACTCTGGATTCTGATAGAGGGCCACGATACATGGACCTGGGTGCAAAAATTGAGGCTCTAGACCCTTCCAGAGCTGAGATATTGAAACTCAAAATTTTGACCAGAAAAAAAAATGACAGAGTTACCCCTTATGTTTTTTTTGGGGGGTGAAAAATTAAGTTTCTCCAATCTTCTCAAAACTCTGGATTCTGATAGAGGGCCACGAGACATGGACCTGGCTGCAAAGATTGAGGCTCTAGACGCTTCCAGAGCTGAGATATTGAAACTCAAAATTTTGACCAGAAAAAAAAAATGACAGTGTTACCCCTTATGTTTTTTTTTTCGGGGGGTGAAAAATTAAGTTTCTCCAATCTTCTCAAAACTCTGGATTCTGATAGAGGGCCACGAGACATGGACCTGGGTGCAAAAATTGAGGCTAGACCCTTCCAGAGCTGAGATATTGAAACTCAAAATTTTGACCAGAAAAAAAATGACAGTGTTACCCCTTATGTTTTTTTTCGGGGGGTGAAAAATTAAGTTTCTCCAATCTTCTCAAAACTCTGGATTCTGATAGAGGGCCACGAGACATGGACCTGGGTGCAAAAATTGAGGCTCTAGACCCTTCCAGAGCTGAGATATTGAAACTCAAAATTTTGACCAGAAAAAAAAATGACAGTGTTACCCCTTATGTTTTTTTTTTCTGGAGGTGAAAAATTAAGTTTCTCCAATCTTCTCAAAACTCTGGATTCTGATAGAGGGCCACGATACATGGACCTGGGTGCAAAAATTGAGGCTCTACACCCTTCCAGAGCTGGGATATTGAAACTCAAAATAATTTTGACCAGAAAAAAAAATGACAGTGTTACCCCTTATGTTTTTTTTCGGGGGGTGAAAAATTAAGTTTCTACAATCTTCTCAAAACTCTGGATTCTGATAGAGGGCCACGATACATGGACCTGGGTGCAAAAATTGAGGCTCTAGACCCTTCCAGAGCTGAGATATTGAAACTCAAAATTTTGACCAGAAAAAAAAATGACAGTGTTACCCCTTATGTTTTTTTTTTTTTCGGGGGGTGAAAAATTAAGTTTCTCCAATCTTCTCAAAACTCTGGATTCTGATAGAGGGCCACGAGACATGGACCTGGGTGCAAAAATTGAGGCTCTAGACCCTTCCAGAGCTGAGATATTGAAACTCAAAATTTTGACCAGAAAAAAAAATGACAGTGTTACCCCTTATGTTTTTTTTTTTTTTTTCGGGGGGTGAAAAATTAAGTTTCTTCAATCTTCTCAAAACTCTGGATTCTGATAGAGGGCCACGATACATGGACCTGGGTGCAAAAATTGAGGCTCTAGACCCTTCCGGAGCTGAGATATTGAAACTCAAAATTTTGACCAGAAAAAAAATGACAGTGTTACCCCTTATGTTTTTTTTTCGGGGGGTGAAAAATTAAGTTTCTCCAATCTTCTCAAAACTCTGGATTCTGATAGAGGGCCACGATACATGGACCTGGGTGCAAAAATTTAGGCTCTAGACCCTTCCAGAGCTGAGATATTGAAACTCAAAATTTTGACCAGAAAAAAAAAATGACAGTGTTACCCCTTATGTTTTTTTTTTTCGGGGGGTGAAAAATTAAGTTTCTCCAATCTTCTCAAAACTCTGGATTCTGATAGAGGGCCACGATACATGGACCTGGGTGCAAAAATTGAGGCTCTAGACCCTTCCAGAGCTGAGATATTGAAACTCAAAATTTTGACCAGAAAAAAAAAAAAATGACAGTGTTACCCCTTATGTTTTTTTTTTCGGCTGGTGAAAAATTAAGTTTCTCCAATCTTCTCAAAACTCTGGATTCTGATAGAGGGCCACGATACATGGACCTGGGTGCAAAAATTGAGGCTCTAGACCCTTCCAGAGCTGAGATATTGAAACTCAAAATTTTGACCAGAAAAAAAAATGACAGTGTTACCCCTTATGTTTTTTTTTTTCGGGGGGTGAAAAATTAAGTTTCTCCAATCTTCTCAAAACTCTGGATTCTGATAGAGGGCCACGATACATGGACCTGGGTGCAAAAATTGAGGCTCTAGACCCTTCCAGAGCTGAGATATTGAAACTCAAAATTTTGACCAGAAAAAAAAAAATGACAGTGTTACCCCTTATGTTTTTATGTTGTAAAGGCAAATCCACCTTGAGAACGCTAGTTGGTGCTAGTGAGCTACAGGAAGTGAGTTGGCTGCAGTGGGTGAGGAAGGCTCACCAAACGTGTTTGTGTTTTTTTGTTTGTTTTATGTTAGAATCAGTGTTTTTTTTTGTTAGTTTTTGTTGAAGCTAAATCCTCCCGACAGCGAACGCTGTTTGGGAGGGATTTTATTTATTTTTTGCGTGTTTTTCTTTATGGACGGACAAACGTTAACGAACATTGCAATGGAGGCAGTACCACGAAGGCGAAACGACCATGGACCGGACCAACAACAAAGAGATGGACAAGTACGAGGGAATGAAATGAGAAAGGAGAAAGTGAAAAGGATGTACAAAAAGGAAGCGACAATAACGGTGGATTTGAAAGATGAAAAAGAGTTGAGAGCAATGGATATAATAAAAGCAGTGGCGGAGAAGATCGGAGAAGGGAAGATTTTGGCGGTAAGACCCAAACAAACAAATCAATATGAGGTCACACTTGAACAGGAGGAAGATACGGGATTATTATTAGATGGACTGGACATTAAAGGAAAGACATTTGGGGTTAAAAGTCTCCAAAACAAGGATTATGTTGTCTCTTTTATGCACCTGCCGGCTTACACAGAGGATACGGAAATATTCAATAAACTGGAACAATGGGGAGTAATCCCAGTATCTGGGGTTAAAAGAAGGGTCTATCCGGGCACAAATGTGGAGGATGGCACGCGATTTTTAAAAGTAAGGTTCCCAAGGGAGGTGGCGTCATTACCATACAGCACTAAACTGGAAACAGAAGAAGGACCACAATACTTCAGGGTGATGCATAGTCATCAGGTGAAGACCTGTAGATTGTGCATGAGCCCGGACCACGTGGTAAAAGACTGTCCAGATTTTAAGTGTTTTAAATGTGACGAGAAAGGCCACTTTGCAAGGAACTGCAACGCTGTTAAGTGCCCAGATTGCCGAGAGGTGCTTACAAGATGTGAATGCGGGACGGGGCAAGAGGAGGAGGAGGAGGAGGAGGAGGAGGCGGAGGCGGAGGAAGAAGAGGAGCAGGTGAGCGGGCAGGTGCTAGAAAGAGACACAGAAAATGAGCAAGAAAAAGAATACAGAGGAAATGAGAAGAGTCAAATAATGGATGCTGAAAGGATGGACGATGACAATAAACAGGGGGAACAAACACCACAAGAGGACGAAAACGTGACACAAATGGACATAAATGTAAGTCTGGAGCAGAACGAGGAAAAGGACAAGGAAGTGGAAAATGAAGAGGACAATGTAGCTGTATCAAATAAAAGGAGAAGATCATTACAGATAAAACCAAACACGGAAAGAGCGAGGAAAAGAGTGACTTTAAAAGGTGAGCAAAAATGTCTGGATGGAGAGGAGCGGGTAAAGGATTCTGTGGAGATGAAATGAGAAGATGGATTTTAGCAATGTCTTTTTAAGAACTTTTTTTTGTTTTATGATTTTAAGAATGGTTACTTTTAATGCCAGAGGTTTAATGGACATGAAAAAATTTGAAAAAGTGAAGGAAGTGTGTAAAAGAGAAGACGTGATAATGTTACAAGAGACTAACTGGAAAGACTTGCATATAAGTGAAATAAGGAAAAAATGGAATGGAGAGATTTTATACAACAACGCTGATGATAGACTTGGAAGAGGAGTTGCAGTACTAATAAGAGAAAATAGAGATATAAAATGTAAAGTGGTATATAAAGATAATGAGGGGAAATGTTTAGGTTTTGAAATGGAATATGAAGAGAGGAAAATACTTGTAGTAAATGTACATGCACCACCGGAGGAGATTAAGAAGAGGGAATATTTTAATGGTTTAAAGGATCTTTTAAGGAAATATAAGGAAATTGTTATTATGGGGGATTTTAATGTTGTTTTTAGTAAACTGGACATGGCTGAAGGAATGGTTTTTAAGACAGATACAGGAAGAAAGGTGTTAAAAGGGCTAATGGAGGAAAATGAATTGATTGATGTATGGAGGGAAAGAAACGAAAAGAAAAAAGAATTTTCAAGAAGACAAATTGTGGGGAATTTTATTCGTAAAACGAGAATTGATTTCATTTTATGTACACGGAATATTGAAGGCTTTTTAGAAAAAATAAGATATGAAGAAACAAGTTTAAGTGATCACAAGCCTATGTTTATGCAAATTGATTGGGAGACAGTGAAAAGAGGGCCAGGAGTGTGGGTTTTAAATACAGGGATTTTAAAGAACAAAGACTATGTCTTAAGTGTACAACAAATCATAACAAAGGAAAAAGAAAATGGAATGTATAGAGAAGACAAAAGGATTTGGTGGGAAAATGTGAAGTATTTAATCAAAAAGTTTAGCATAAAATATTGTGAGATAATTCAGAGATGTAAAAAGAGTAAGGAAAAAGAAATACGAGAACAACTAGAAAAGGAATTGAACATGAATGAAAAGGATACACACAAAATTAAAGAAATAGAAGGAAAACTGAAAGAAATCGAAGAGGAAAAATATAATGGGGCACAATTAAGAAGTAAAGCAAAGTATACAGTGGAAGGAGAGAAATGTACTAAGTTCGTTTTTGACTTGGAAAGAAGAAGGGGAATGTCACAAACAATTAAAAGAATACAAAGGGAAGATGGAGAGATAGTGGAAACGAATGAGGAGATACTAAAAGCAATACAAGCATATTATGAAAAGCTATTTAAAGCAGAAGGAGTAAAAGAAGAAGAAAAAAGAGAATTATTGAAACAAATAAAAACCAAAGTAAGAGAGGACGACAAAAGGGAGTGTGACCTATATATAAGAGAGGAAGAGATAAAAAGAGCAATAAGTGAATTAAATAAAAGGAAAAGCCCTGGTATTGACGGTTTAGGGAATGAATTTTATATAACTTTTAAAGAATTTTTAACGGACATTTTAAAGGAAGTATATGAAGAGATTTTTAAGAAAGAGGAAATGAATCAGAGAATGGGGATGGGATTAATTAAGTTGATATATAAAAGAAAAGGAGAAAAAATAGATTTAAAAAATTATAGACCAATTACAATGCTGAATGCAGATTTGAAAATTTTAACAAAAGTACTAGCCAACAGATTGAAAGAGGTAATGCCAAACATAATCAAAACAAATCAAGTATATGGAGTGAAAGGGAAGGATATAGCAGACACAACAATAAGTATAATAGATAGAATAAGATATATGAAAGAAAAAAACAAGGATGGGTATGTTATTAGTTTAGATTTTGAAAAGGCCTTTGATAGAGTAGAACATGAGTATTTATTTGAAATTTTAAGTGAGTATGGGTTTGGGGAAAGTTTCATCAAATGGATTAAAATTTTATATAAAGGAGCAATAACAAGAGTAAAATGTAACGGTTTTTTGACAGAATGTTTTAAATTATCTAGGTCAATAAGACAAGGATGTCCACTATCAGCACTTTTTATATTCACTAGCTGCAGAACCTTTAGGGTTAGCTGTTAAAAGAGATAAAGCAGTAAGAGGGATAGATATTGAAGAAAGTGGGGAAAATGATAAAATATTTCAATATGCAGATGATACAACGATAATGGTTAAGGATATAAAGAGTGTTAAAAAAGCAATGGAAGTGGTACAGACGTTTTGTAGGGGATCAGGGAGCAAGATAAATGAAGAGAAAACGCTGTATATGAGATTTGGAAGGGCAGGTGTTTTAGCAAATGATTTCAAGTTTAAAGAAACAAAGGAAATAAAGATCGGTGTCTTAATAGGGAAAGACGAAAAACATGTTGAAGAAATAATGTGGGAAGAAATACTGGGAGGAATTGAAAGAAGATTAATATTTTGGAAACAGAGGACTTTAAGTTTAAAAGGGAAAGTTTTAATTATAAATGTTTTAATGGTAGCAAAGCTATGGTATGTTTTATATGTGACTTCTATGCCGATGTGGGTAGAAAAAAGGCTGAAAAAATGTTTTTTGGATTTTATATGGGATGGAAAACCTCCAAGAATTGCATACAATACTATAATAGGAGAAGTAGGAAAGGGAGGGATGGGATTGATAGATGTGGAACAAAGAAAAAATAGTTTAAGAGTTAAAGTAATAAAAAAGTATCTAGATGAGGAAAGTAAATCAGCATGGAAAAGGACAATGGGATATTTTTTAAATAAATGTGGGAATTTTAATTTGGGAGATAGTATTTTATGGATGAAAACTAAGAATTGGATGGCGAAAGGAATGCCGGATTTTTACAGAGAATTGATGAGCGCTTGGGGGAAATTTTTAACTATTGTTAATTTTAACCCTCAAGGTCGAGAGAGCATTTTAAACCAGCCTTTATTCTTAAACACCAGCATTTTAAATCAGGGGAATGTGATTTTTTTTAAGAAATGGTGGGATGTTGGGATCACAAGAGTCAGAGATGTTTTATATGAATTTAAAGAGGGATTTCTACCATTACAGTATATAATAGACACAATGGAGGTGGCAAAAGAGGATTTTAATGAACGAGAACTGCAAAATAAGTATGAAATAATGAAAGAATCAATACCCAAGGAGTGGATTAAAAGAATAGAAGATATGGAAGAAGAGAAACAAGGCAAAGATGTGCATGTAAGGTTGGGGGGAAAACTGTGTGCTTTTAAGGAATGTACTGTGAAAATGTTTTACTGCTTTTTTAGAGAGGGGGTTTTTAGGAAACCAAAAGCCAATGAGTACTGGCTACAGAAATACGAAAATCTAAATGAAGAGGATATTTGGAATAATATGACTGGTAAAATGATAGACGCAAAATTAGAGAGTTTTGAATATTTAATCAACAACAGAGCAATTTGTACTGACATTATCTTAAAAAAGATCAACATGGAATTAACTGAAAAATGTAAGGTGTGTAATATGGAAGATGAAAGTTTCTTACACCTGTTTTTAAATTGTAGACAATTGGATGATTTTAAGGAAAAGGGGGAAATATTGATTGAAATGTTGAGAGGGGAATTAAAAGAGAAGATTGTAGAATGGAACAGAGTGATGATGTTTGGGATGGAAGGAAAGGGTAAAAACAAAAGGTTTATTAATTTGTGTGTGATGTTAATGAAAAGTGCAATATGGGAGAGAAGAATTAATGCAAAAAAGGAAAAAATCGTGGTGGATGTTTGGATTGTTTTTAAAAGAAAAACCGAATTGTATATTGAAAGATTGTATGAGTATTTTAAATGTGAAAATAAGTTGGATGTTTTTTATAGATTTTTTACCCCAAGAGTTTTTGATGTTTTAAAGGATTTAATGTGGAAGTTGCCAGGAAGAGATTGATTTTTAAAATTATGTAAATGATATGTGATGTAGAGAAAATTATGTAATTGATATGTAATGTAGAGAAGTTGTGTAAGAAAATCTGTATCTTCAATGGAAATCTGTATCTTCTATATGAAATGTATATCTGTTTCACTATGTATTTTAATAAAAAAAAAAAAAAAAAAGTGTTGTGATTCCATGTGGGAATACCAGGTTCAAGCCTTGCTTTTCTGCGTCTTTAGTTTTGTCGGGTTTGTCCGAGAGAAAAGAAGACATGCTCACAATAAAATAAGTGCATGAGTGTGGAAGGTCCAGTGGCTCAGTGGTGTGAGTGTTGCAGTTCCATATGGGAAAATGGGTTCAAACCTCACTATTGCGATGCTTTGCTTTATTTTCGTCGGGTTTGTTGAAAAGAAAAAAAAGACATGGCCCCCCAAAAAAGGAGTGTGAGGGTTGAAGGTCCAGTGGCTCAGTGGTGTGAGTGTCAATCTCTCGTGTGGAGAATCCAGGTTTGAATCTCTTGATGGTAAACTTTTTTTAGTTTGATTGGTTTGGTCCAAATAAAAGAACAAATCTTCAGCAAGGACGTCTAACTGTAAGTGCTTCAGTGGTAAAAAGCGTTGCTGTTCTGTGTTGGAAATCCTGGTTCAAATCTCACTTTTGCTGTTGAAATTACTTTAGTGTGATTTTTTGAGACAAACGGAAACATTGAAATGAAGATGCTCCTGTGGCTCAGTGGTCTGAGTGTTGTGATTCCATGTGGGAAACCCGGGTTCCAGCCTCACCCTTATCATGCTTTAGTTTCACTGGCTTTGTCCCAGAAAGACATGCTTCCCAAAAAATTAAGTATGAGCGTGTATGGTCCAGTGGCTCAGTGGTGTGAGTGTTGCGCTCTTGTGTGGAGAATCCTGGTTCGAGTCTCTTGTTGTAAAACTCTTCTTTCACCGGTTTGGTCCAAATAAAGAAGACATGCTCCCAAAAAAAAAGAAGTTTGAGTGTGGATGGTCCAGTGGCTCCGTGGATGAGCTCTCACTCCCGAATCACACTCTTGTGACGCTTTAGTTTCACTGGATTGTCGAAGTAAGACATGCTCCCAAAAAAAGAAGAGTGAGTGTGCAAGCTACAGTGGCTCAGTGGTCTGAGTGTTATGGTTCCATGTGGAAAACCAGGGTTTGAGCCTCACTCTTATCATGCTTTAGTTTCACTGGCTTTGTCCAAGAAAGACATGTTCCCAAAAAAGGAAGTGTGAGTGTGTATGGTCCAGTGGCTCAGTGGTCTGAGTCTTGTGATTCCATGTGGGAGACCTGGATTCGAATCACACTTTTGTGATGCTTTAGTTTCACTGGATTGTCGAAGTCGACATGCTCCCAACTCGTCCACATGCTCCCAAAAAAAGAAGAGTGAGTGTGCAAGCTCCAGTGGCTCAGTGGTCTGAGTGTTATGGTTCCATGTGGGAAACCAGGGTTTGAGTCTCACTCTTACCATGCTTTAGTTTCAAGGGGTTTGTCCAAGAGAGAAAAAGACTTGCTCCCAAAAAATTAAGTATGTGTGTGGATGGTCCAGTGGCTCAGTGGGTGAGCTCTCACTCCCCAGTTGGGAGGTTCCTGGTTCAAGACTAGGCTGGACACTGAAGCAAGTGATGGATGGAGGAGGAGGATGGAGGAGGATGGAGGAGGATGGAGGAGGATGGAGGAGGATGGAGGAGGATGGAGGAGGATGGAGGAGGATGGAGGAGGATGGAGGAGGATGACTGAAGTTTGTGGAGGAGTATCTAGGATGAGAACTATAGATAATAATGTGTATGAGGTAAGAAATAAAATATTTTTGGTGCATGGTAACATTGTGTACATTTCATGTATTCCAAAATTAAAATTTTGGTTAAGTCCAACAAAAAAATGCCTCTCTCTGCAGCAACACCGCTGCTGGATATCGTCCCAGAAATCCCCAGGGGGAGGAGTTAGGTTATTTCCTCCCCCCTTCGTGTCCTGACCGTCTCTCGTCCCCCAGCTGCAGTTCTGGAGGATGTTCGTCAACGCAACCATGCTTCATGGTCCAGCCCGGTCTTGAACCAGGAACATCCCAACCTCCCGACTCGGGAGGGAGAGCTCATCCACGGAGCCACTGGACCATCCACGCTCAAACTTCTTTTTTTTGGGAGCATGTCTTCTTTATTTGGACCAAACCGGTGAAAGAAGAGTTTTACCAACAAGAGACTCAAACCAGGATTCTCCACACGAGAGCGCAACGCTCACACCACTGAGCCACTGGACCATACACGCTCACCCTTAATTTTTTGGGAGCATTTCTTTCTCTCTCTTGGACAAACCAGTTGAAACTAAAGCATGATAAGAGTGAGGCTCGAACCCTGGTTTCCCACACGGAATCACAACACTCAGACCACTGAGCCACTGGAGCACACACACTCACACTTCCTTTTTTTGGGAACATGTCTTCTTTATTTGGACCAAACCGGTGAAAGAAGAGTTTTACCAACAAGAGACTCAAACCAGGATTCTCCACACGATTCCACGACTCCACACTGGACCATCCACACTCGTACTTAATTTTTTGGGAGCATGTCTTTTTCTCTCTTGGACAAACCCATTGAAAATAAAGCATCATAAGAGTGTGATTTGAACCTGGGTTTCCCACATAGAATCACAACACTCAGACCACTGAGCCACAGGAGCTTCTTCATTTCAATGTTTCTGTTTGTCTCAAAAAATCACACTAAAGTAATTTCAACCGCAAAAGTGAGATTTGAACCAGGGTTGTCAACACAGAACAGCAACGCTTTTACCACTGAACCACTTACAGTTGGATGTCCTTTTTGAAGATTGGTCTTTTTATTTGGACCAAACCAATCAAACTAAAAATGTTAACCATCAAGAGACTCAAACCTGGATTCTCCACACGAGAGATTGACACTCACACCACTGAGCCATTCAAGCTTGCGCTTTTTCACTTTATTTTGCAGGCATGTCTTTTTTATTTGGACAAAACCCTTCAAAATAAAGCATTTTAATGCAAAAAGTGGGACTTGAACCCATATCCTCAACATGATAGAGCAACACTCTAACCACGGAGCCATTCAAGCTTCCACTTTTTCACTTTATTTTGCAGGCCTGTCTTTTTTATTTGGACAAAACCCTTCAAATTAAAGCATTTTAATGCTAAGAGTGGGACTTGAACCCAAATCCTCAACATGATAGAGGAACACTCTAACCACTGAGCTATTCAAGCTTCCACTCTTTCAGTTTATTTTGCAGGCATTTCTTTTTTATTTGGACAAAACCCTTCAAAATAAAGAATTTTAATGCTAAGAGTGGGACTTGAACCCATATCCTCAACATGATAGAGCAACACTCTAACCACTGAGCCATTCAAGTTTCCACTCTTTCTCTTCATTTTGCAGGCATTTCTTTTTTATTTGGACAAAACCCTTCAAAATAAAGAGTTTTAATGCTAAGAGCAGGACTTGAACCTAAATCCTCAACATGAAAGAGTAACACTCTAACCACTGAGCCATTCAAGCTTCCAGACTTTCACTTTATTTTGCAGGCATGTCTTTTTTATTTGGACAAAACCATTCAAAATAAAGCTTTTTAATGCAAAGAGTTGGACTTGAACCCAAATCCTCAACATGATAGAGGAACACTCTAACCACGGAGCCATTCAAGCTTCCACTCTTTCACTTTTTTTGCAGAATTGTCTTTTTTTATTTGGACAAAACCATTCAAAATAAAGCATTTTAATGCAAAGAGTTGGACTTGAACCCAAATCCTCAACATGACAGAGGAACACTCTAACCACTGAGCCACTCAAGAATCC
The DNA here is from genome assembly GCA_038021265.1 of Cyprinella venusta. Classification (NCBI taxonomy): domain Eukaryota; kingdom Metazoa; phylum Chordata; class Actinopteri; order Cypriniformes; family Leuciscidae; genus Cyprinella; species Cyprinella venusta. The sequence goes on along the minus strand of CM075884.1, from coordinate 7,034,807 downwards.
ACTCTTTCACTTTATTTTGCAGCCATGTCTTTTTATTTGGACAAAACCATTCAAAATAAAGCATTTTAATGCAAAAAGTGGGACTTGAACCCATATCCTCAACATGATAGAGCAACACTCTAACCACGGAGCCATTCAAGCTTCCACTTTTTCACTTTATTTTGCAGGCCTGTCTTTTTTATTTGGACAAAACCCTTCAAATTAAAGCATTTTAATGCTAAGAGTGGGACTTGAACCCAAATCCTCAACATGATAGAGGAACACTCTAACCACTGAGCTATTCAAGCTTCCACTCTTTCATTTTATTTTGCAGCAATGTCTTTTTTATTTGGACAAAACACTTCAAAATAAAGAATTTTAATGCTAAGAGCGGACTTGAACCCAAATCCTCAACATGATAGAGTAACACTCTGACCACTGAGCCATTCAAGCTTCCACTTTTTTTCTTTATTTTGCAGGCATGTCTTTTTTATTTGGACAAAACCCTTCAAAATAAAGAATTCTAATGCTAAGAGCAGGACTTGAACCTAGATCCTCAACATGATAGAGTAACACTCTAACCACTGAGCCATTCAAGCTTCCACTCTTTCACTTTATTTTGCAGGCATTTCTTTTTTATTTGGACAAAACCCTTCAAAATAAAGAGTTTTAATGCTAAGAGCGGACTTGAACCCAAATCCTCAACATGATAGAGTAACACTCTAACCACTGAGCCATTCAAGCTTTTTGTCTCAAAACTCTGGATTCTGATAGAGGGCCACGAGACATGGACCTGGGTGCAAAAATTGAGGCTGTAGACCCTTCCAGAGCTGAGATATTGAAACTCAAAATTTTGACCAGAAAAAAAAATGACAGTGTTACCCCTTATGTTTTTTTCCGGAGGTGAAAAATTAAGTTTCTCCAATCTTCTCAAAATTCTGGATTCTGATAGAGGGCCACGAGACATGGACCTGGGTGCAAAAATTGAGGCTGTAGACCCTTCCAGAGCTGAGATATTGAAACTCAAAATTTTGACCAGAAAAAAAAAGACAGTGTTACCCCTTATGTTTTTTTTCGGGGGGTGAAATATTAAGTTTCTCCAATCTTCTCAAAACTCTGGATTCTGATAGAGGGTGTTACGTTCCTCCTGATGGCTAATCCAGGGGAAAGGAGGTGCAACAATATTTAAAAATAAATCCGGGCAAAAGAGGACAGTAAGTCAGACTAAAATGCAAACTGAAGGGTATTTATTACAGAATTCACAATAAAAACCACTTCAAACTAGTCTCTCAAAAAAAAGATAGCAATAAACAATGTAAGACGACAGTAAACAGTGTAAGACAACAATGAACAGTGTAAGACAACACTAAACTGACTTAATAACTACAGTAACCAGCTCAAACCCTATATGAACAATTAAGTAGTCCTCTCTCCACCACGGAGGCTAAGCCCCAGACACTGTTCTGGTCTCACAAGGATCTAGCTCAATAATCAACCCACTGGTTGGATGGCTGAATTTGTCTCTGTTCCGTTGGTTCGGCTGGTTGACAGTAATCTGCTCACAGACTGACTGGTTGGTTAGTTCATTGGTGGTTCTCTGCTCACAGAGGGTTGTCTTTTTGGATGACTATGGTAGTAATCTGCTCACGGACGTTTCTCTCGCCATTGCAGTGTGCAAACCAAGCCTTCTTATCCTCCAGGCACTGAGTATCATTGGACACACCTGCTGCCACACACTCAGTTAATTAGGCACCCCTGCTGGGACTCACTCATGGAACCTAAACATGCAGCCTGAAAGAAAGAAAGAGAAAAAAAACACAACACAACCCAACACATATCCCTAGGATTGTAACAGAGGGTCACGAGACGTGGACCTGGGTGCAAAAATTGAGGCTGTAGACCCTTCCAGAGCTGAGATATTGAAACTCAAAATTTTGACCAGAAAAAAAATGACAGTGTTACCCCTTATGTTTTTTTTCGGGGGGTGAAAAATTAAGTTTCTCCAATCTTCTCAAAACTCTGGATTCTGATAGAGGGCCACGAGACATGGACCTGGGTGCAAAAATTGAGGCTCTAGACCCTTCCAGAGCTGAGATATTGAAACTCAAAATTTTGACCAGAAAAAAAAAATGACAGTGTTACCCCTTATGTTTTTTTTCGGGGGGTGAAATATTAAGTTTCTCCAATCTTCTCAAAACTCTGGATTCTGATAGAGGGCCACGGGACATGGACCTGGGTGCAAAAATTGAGGTTCTAGACCCTTCCAGAGCTGAGATATTGAAACTCAAAATTTTGACCAGAAAAAAAAAAAATGACAATGTTACCCCTTATGTTTTTTTTTTCGGGGGGTGAAAAATTAAGTTTCTCCAATCTTCTCAAAACTCTGGATTCTGATAGAGGGCCACGAGACATGGACCTGGGTGCAAAAATTGAGGTTCTAGACCCTTCCAGAGCTGAGATATTGAAACTCAAAATTTTGACCAGAAAAATAAATGAGAGTGTTACCCCTTATGTTTTTTTTCGGGGGGTGAAAAATTAAGTTTCTCCAATCTTCTCAAAACTCTGGATTCTGATAGAGGGCCACGAGACATGGACCTGGGTGCAAAAATTGAGGTTCTAGACCCTTCCAGAGCTGAGATATTGAAACTCAAAATTTTGACCAGAAAAAAAAAATGACAGTGTTACCCCTTATGTTTTTTTTCGGGGGGTGAAAAATTAAGTTTCTCCAATCTTCTCAAAACTCTGGATTCTGATAGAGGGCCACGAGACATGGACCTGGGTGCAAAAATTGAGGTTCTAGACCCTTCCAGAGCTGAGATATTGAAACTCAAAATTTTGACCAGAAAAAAAAAATGACAGTGTTACCCCTTATGTTTTTTTTCGGGGGGTGAAAAATTAAGTTTCTCCAATCTTCTCAAAACTCTGGATTCTGATAGAGGGCCACGAGACATGGACCTGGGTGCAAAAATTGAGGTTCTAGACCCTTCCAGAGCTGAGATATTGAAACTCAAAATTTTGACCAGAAAAAAAATGACAGTGTTACCCCTTATGTTTTTTTTCGGGGGGTGAAAAATTAAGTTTCTCCAATCTTCTCAAAACTCTGGATTCTGATAGAGGGCCAAGAGACATGGACCTGGGTGCAAAAATTGAGGTTCTAGACCCTTCCAGAGCTGAGATATTGAAACTCAAAATTTTGACCAGAAAAAAAAAAAAATGACAGTGTTACCCCTTATGTTTTTTTTTCGGGGGGTGAAAAATTACGTTTCTCCAATCTTCTCAAAACTCTGGATTCTGATAGAGGGCCACGAGACATGGACCTGGGTGCAAAAATTGAGGTTCTAGACCTTTCCAGAGCTGAGATATTGAAACTCGAAATTTTGACCAGAAAAAAAAAATGACAGTGTTACCCCTTATGTTTTTTTTCGGGGGGTGAAAAATTAAGTTTCTCCAATCTTCTCAAAACTCTGGATTCTGATGGAGGGCCACGAGACATGGACCTGGGTGCAAAAATTGAGGTTCTAGACCCTTCCAGAGCTGAGATATTGAAACTTAAAATTTTGACCAGAAAAAAAATTGACAGTGTTACCCCTTATGTTTTTTTTCAGGGGGTGAAATATGAAGTTTCTCCAAACTTCTCAAAACTCTGGGTTCTGATAGAGGGCCACGAGACATGGACCTGGGTGCAAAAATTGAGGTTCTAGACCCTTCCAGAGCTGAGATATTGAAACTCGAAATTTTGACCAGAAAAAAAAGACAGTGTTACCCCTTATGTTTTTTTTCGGGGGGTGAAAAATTAAGTTTCTCCAATCTTCTCAAAACTCTGGATTCTGATAGAGGGCCACGGGACATGGACCTGGGTGCAAAAATTGAGGTTCTAGACCCTTCCAGAGCTGAGATATTGAAACTCAAAATTTTGACCAGAAAAAAAAAAATGACAGTGTTACCCCTTATGTTTTTTTTCGGGGGGTGAAAAATTAAGTTTCTCCAATCTTCTCAAAACTCTGGATTCTGATAGAGGGCCACGAGACATGGACCTGGGTGCAAAAATTGAGGTTCTAGACCCTTCCAGAGCTGAGATATTGAAACTCAAAATTTTGACCAGAAAAAAAAATGACAGTGTTACCCCTTATGTTTTTTTTCGGGGGGTGAAAAATTAAGTTTCTCCAATCTTCTCAAAACTCTGGATTCTGATAGAGGGCCACGAGACATGGACCTGGGTACAAAAATTGAGGTTCTAGACCCTTCCAGAGCTGAGATATTGAAACTCAAAATTTTGACCAGAAAAAAAAAAATGACAGTGTTACCCCTTATGTTTTTTTTCGGGGGGTGAAAAATTAAGTTTCTCCAATCTTCTCAAAACTCTGGATTCTGATAGAGGGCCACGAGACATGGACCTGGGTGCAAAAATTGAGGTTCTAGACCCTTCCAGAGCTGAGATATTGAAACTCAAAATTTTGACCAGAAAAAAAAATGACAGTGTTACCCCTTATGTTTTTTTTCGGGGGGTGAAAAATTAAGTTTCTCCAATCTTCTCAAAACTCTGGATTCTGATAGAGGGCCAAGAGACATGGACCTGGGTGCAAAAATTGAGGTTCTAGACCCTTCCAGAGCTGAGATATTGAAACTCAAAATTTTGACCAGAAAAAAAAATGACAGTGTTACCCCTTATGTTTTTTTTTTCGGGGGGTGAAAAATTAAGTTTCTCCAATCTTCTCAAAACTCTGGATTCTGATAGAGGGCCACGAGACATGGACCTGGGTGCAAAAATTGAGGTTTTAGACCTTTCCAGAGCTGAGATATTGAAACTCAAAATTTTGACCAGAAAAAAAATATGACAGTGTTACCCCTTATGTTTTTTTTCGGGGGGTGAAAAATTAAGTTTCTCCAATCTTCGCAAAACTCTGGATTCTGATGGAGGGCCACGAGACATGGACCTGGGTGCAAAAATTGAGGTTCTAGACCCTTCCAGAGCTGAGATATTGAAACTTAAAATTTTGACCAGAAAAAAAATTGACAGTGTTACCCCTTATGTTTTTTTTCAGGGGGTGAAATATGAAGTTTCTCCAATCTTCTCAAAATTCTGGGTTCTGATAGAGGGCCACGAGACATGGACCTGGGTGCAAAAATTGAGGTTCTAGACCCTTCCAGAGCTGAGATATTGAAACTCGAAATTTTGACCAGAAAAAAAAGACAGTGTTACCCCTTATGTTTTTTTTCGGGGGGTGAAAAATTAAGTTTCTCCAATCTTCTCAAAACTCTGGATTCTGATAGAGGGCCACGAGACATGGACCTGGGTGCAAAAATTGAGGTTCTAGACCCTTCCAGAGCTGAGATATTGAAACTCAAAATTTTGACCAGAAAAAAAAATGACAGTGTTACCCCTTATGTTTTTTTTCGGGGGGTGAAAAATTAAGTTTCTCCAATCTTCTCAAAACTCTGGATTCTGATAGAGGGCCACGAGACATGGACCTGGGTGCAAAAATTGAGGTTCTAGACCCTTCCAGAGCTGAGATATTGAAACTCAAAATTTTGACCAGAAAAAAAAATGACAGTGTTACCCCTTATGTTTTTTTTTTCGGGGGGTGAAAAATTAAGTTTCTCCAATCTTCTCAAAACTCTGGATTCTGATAGAGGGCCACGAGACATGGACCTGGGTGCAAAAATTGAGGTTCTAGACCCTTCCAGAGCTGAGATTTTGAAACTCAAAATTTTGACCAGAAAAAAAATGACAGTGTTACCCCTTATGTTTTTTTTCAGGGGGTGAAAAATTAAGTTTCTCCAATCTTCTCAAAACTCTGGATTCTGATAGAGGGCCAAGAGGCATGGACCTGGGTGCAAAAATTGAGGTTCTAGACCCTTCCAGAGCTGAGATATTGAAACTCAAAATTTTGACCAGAAAAAAAAATGACAGTGTTACCCCTTATGTTTTTTTTTCGGGGGGTGAAAAATTAAGTTTCTCCAATCTTCTCAAAACTCTGGATTCTGATAGAGGGCCACGAGACATGGACCTGGGTGCAAAAATTGAGGTTCTAGACCCTTCCAGAGCTGAGATATTGAAACTCAAAATTTTGACCAGAAAAAAAAATGACAGTGTTACCCCTTATGTTTTTTTTCGGGGGGTGAAAAATTAAGTTTCTCCAATCTTCTCAAAACTCTGGATTCTGATGGAGGGCCACGAGACATGGACCTGGGTGCAAAAATTGAGGTTCTAGACCCTTCCAGAGCTGAGATATTGAAACTTAAAATTTTGACCAGAAAAAAAATTGACAGTGTTACCCCTTATGTTTTTTTTCAGGGGGTGAAATATGAAGTTTCTCCAATCTTCTCAAAATTCTGGGTTCTGATAGAGGGCCACGAGACATGGACCTGGGTGCAAAAATTGAGGTTCTAGACCCTTCCAGAGCTGAGATATTGAAACTCGAAATTTTGACCAGAAAAAAAAGACAGTGTTACCCCTTATGTTTTTTTTCGGGGGGTGAAAAATTAAGTTTCTCCAATCTTCTCAAAACTCTGGATTCTGATAGAGGGCCACGAGACATGGACCTGGGTGCAAAAATTGAGGTTCTAGACCCTTCCAGAGCTGAGATATTGAAACTCAAAATTTTGACCAGAAAAAAAATGACAGTGTTACCCCTTATGTTTTTTTTCGGGGGGTGAAAAATTAAGTTTCTCCAATCTTCTCAAAACTCTGGATTCTGATAGAGGGCCACGAGACATGGACCTGGGTGCAAAAATTGAGGTTCTAGACCCTTCCAGAGCTGAGATATTGAAACTCAAAATTTTGACCAAAAAAAAATGACAGTGTTACCCCTTATGTTTTTTTTTTCGGGGGGTGAAAAATTAAGTTTCTCCAATCTTCTCAAAACTCTGGATTCTGATAGAGGGCCACGAGACATGGACCTGGGTGCAAAAATTGAGGTTCTAGACCCTTCCAGAGCTGAGATATTGAAACTCAAAATTTTGACCAGAAAAAAAAAATGACAGTGTTACCCCTTATGGTTTTTTTTTCGGGGGGTGAAATATTAAGTTTCTCCAATCTTCTCAAAACTCTGGATTCTGATAGAGGGCCAAGGGACATGGACCTGGGTGCAAAGATTGAGGTTCTAGACCTTTCCAGAGCTGAGATATTGAAACTCAAAATTTTGACCAGAAAAAAAAATGACAGTGTTACCCCTTATGTTTTTTTTTTTTCGGGGGGTGAAAAATTAAGTTTCTCCAATCTTCTCAAAACTCTGGATTCTGATAGAGGGCCACGAGACATGGACCTGGGTGCAAAAATTGAGGCTCTACACCCTTCCAGAGCTGAGATATTGAAACTCAAAATTTTGACCAGAAAAAAAAATGACAGTGTTACCCCTTATGTTTTTTTTTTTTCGGGGGGTGAAAAATTAAGTTTCTCCAATCTTCTCAAAACTCTGGATTCTGATAGAGGGCCACGAGACATGGACCTGGGTGCAAAAATTGAGGTTCTAGACCCTTCCAGAGCTGAGATATTGAAACTCAAAATTTTGACCAGAAAAAAAAATGACAGTGTTACCCCTTATGTTTTTTTTCGGGGGGTGAAAAATTAAGTTTCTCCAATCTTCTCAAAACTCTGGATTCTGATAGAGGACCAAGAGACATGGACCTGGGTGCAAAAATTGAGGTTCTACACCCTTCCAGAGCTGAGATATTGAAACTCAAAATTTTGACCAGAAAAAAAAAATGACAATGTTACCCCTTATGTTTTTTTTTCGGGGGGTGAAAAATTAAGTTTCTCCAATCTTCTCAAAACTCTGGATTCCGATAGAGGGCCACGAGACATGGACCTGGGTGCAAAAATTGAGGTTCTAGACCCTTCCAGAGCTGAGATATTGAAACTCAAAATTTTGACCAGAAAAAAAAAATGACAGTGTTACCCCTTATGTTTTTTTTTTCGGGGGGTGAAAAATTAAGTTTCTCCAATCTTCTCAAAACTCTGGATTCTGATAGAAGGCCACGAGACATGGACCTGGGTGCAAAAATTGAGGTTCGAGACCCTTCCAGAGCTGAGATATTGAAACTCAAAATTTTGACCAGAAAAAAAAATGACAGTGTTACCCCTTATGTTTTTTTAGGGGGATGAAAAATTAAGTTTCTCCAATCTTCTCAAAACTCTGGATTCTGATAGAGGGCCACGAGACATGGACCTGGGTGCAAAAATTGAGGTTCTAGACCCTTCCAGAGCTGAGATATTGAAACTCAAAATTTTGGCCAGAAAAAAAAAATGACAGTGTTACCCCTTATGTTTTTTTTTCGGGGGGTGAAAAATTAAGTTTCTCCAATCTTCTCAAAACTCTGGATTCTGATAGAAGGCCACGAGACATGGACCTGGGTGCAAAAATTGAGGTTCTAGACCTTTCCAGAGCTGAGATATTGAAACTCAAAATTTTGACCAGAAAAAAAAAATGACAGTGTTACACCTTATGTTTTTTTTCGGGGGGTGAAAAATTAAGTTTCTCCAATCTTCTCAAAACTCTGGATTCTGATGGAGGGCCACGAGACATGGACCTGGGTGCAAAAATTGAGGTTCTAGACCCTTCCAGAGCTGAGATATTGAAACTTAAAATTTTGACCAGAAAAAAAATTGACAGTGTTACCCCTTATGTTTTTTTTCAGGGGGTGAAATATGAAGTTTCTCCAATCTTCTCAAAATTCTGGGTTCTGATAGAGGGCCACGAGACATGGACCTGGGTGCAAAAATTGAGGTTCTAGACCCTTCCAGAGCTGAGATATTGAAACTCGAAATTTTGACCAGAAAAAAAAGACAGTGTTACCCCTTATGTTTTTTTTCGGGGGGTGAAAAATTAAGTTTCTCCAATCTTCTCAAAACTCTGGATTCTGATAGAGGGCCACGAGACATGGACCTGGGTGCAAAAATTGAGGTTCTAGACCCTTCCAGAGCTGAGATATTGAAACTCAAAATTTTGACCAGAAAAAAAAATGACAGTGTTACCCCTTATGTTTTTTTTCGGGGGGTGAAAAATTAAGTTTCTCCAATCTTCTCAAAACTCTGGATTCTGATAGAGGGCCACGAGACATGGACCTGGGTGCAAAAATTGAGGTTCTAGACCCTTCCAGAGCTGAGATATTGAAACTCAAAATTTTGACCAGAAAAAAAAAATGACAGTGTTACCCCTTATGTTTTTTTTAGGGGGATGAAAAATTAAGTTTCTCCAATCTTCTCAAAACTCTGGATTCTGATAGAGGGCCACGAGACATGGACCTGGGTGCAAAAATTGAGGTTCTAGACCCTTCCAGAGCTGAGATATTGAAACTCAAAATTTTGACCAGAAAAAAAATGACAGTGTTACCCCTTATGTTTTTTTTCGGGGGGTGAAAAATTAAGTTTCTCCAATCTTCTCAAAACTCTGGATTCTGATAGAGGGCCACGAGACATGGACCTGGGTGCAAAAATTGAGGTTCTAGACCCTTCCAGAGCTGAGATATTGAAACTCAAAATTTTGACCAGAAAAAAAAATGACAGTGTTACCCCTTATGTTTTTTTTTTCGGGGGGTGAAAAATTAAGTTTCTCCAATCTTCTCAAAACTCTGGATTCTGATAGAGGGCCACGAGACATGGACCTGGGTGCAAAAATTGAGGTTCTAGACCCTTCCAGAGCTGAGATATTGAAACACAAAATTTTGACCAGAAAAAAAATGACAGTGTTACCCCTTATGTTTTTTTTTTTTGGGGGGGGGGGGGGGGGGGGGGGATGGGGTGAAAAATTAAGTTGCTCCAATCTTCTCAAAACTCTGGATTCTGATAGAGGGCCAAGAGACATGGACCTGGGTACAAAAATTGAGGTTCTAGACCCTTCCAGAGCTGAGATATTGAAACTCAAAATTTTGACCAGAAAAAAAAAATGACAGTGTTACCCCTTATGTTTTTTTTCGGGGGGTGAAAAATTAAGTTTCTCCAATCTTCTCAAAACTCTGGATTCTGATAGAGGGCCACGAGACATGGACCTGGGTGCAAAAATTGAGGTTCTAGACCTTTCCAGAGCTGAGATATTGAAACTCAAAATTTTGACCAGAAAAAAAAAATGACAGTGTTACCCCTTATGTTTTTTTTCGGGGGGTGAAAAATTAAGTTTCTCCAATCTTCTCAAAACTCTGGATTCTGATGGAGGGCCACGAGACATGGACCTGGGTGCAAAAATTGAGGTTCTAGACCCTTCCAGAGCTGAGATATTGAAACTTAAAATTTTGACCAGAAAAAAAATTGACAGTGTTACCCCTTATGTTTTTTTTCAGGGGGTGAAATATGAAGTTTCTCCAATCTTCTCAAAACTCCGGATTCTGATAGAGGGCCACGAGACATGGACCTGGGTGCAAAAATTGAGGTTCTAGACCCTTCCAGAGCTGAGATATTGAAACTCAAAATTTTGACCAGAAAAAAAAATGACAGTGTTACCCCTTATGTTTTTTTTCGGGGGGTGAAAAATTAAGTTTCTTCAATCTTCTCAAAACTCTGGATTCTGATAGAGGGCCACGAGACATGGACCTGGGTGCAAAAATTGAGGTTCTAGACCCTTCCAGAGCTGAGATATTGAAACTCAAAATTTTGACCAGAAAAAAAAAAATGACAGTGTTACCCCTTATGTTTTTTTTCGGGGGGTGAAAAATTAAGTTTCTCCAATCTTCTCAAAACTCTGGATTCTGATAGAGGGCCACGAGACATGGACCTGGGTGCAAAAATTGAGGTTCTAGACCCTTCCAGAGCTGAGATATTGAAACTCAAAATTTTGACCAGAAAAAAAATGACAGTGTTACCCCTTATGTTTTTTTTTTCGGGGGGTGAAAAATTAAGTTTCTCCAATCTTCTCAAAACTCTGGATTCTGATAGAGGGCCAAGAGACATGGACCTGGGTGCAAAAATTGAGGTTCTAGACCCTTCCAGAGCTGAGATATTGAAACTCAAAATTTTGACCAGAAAAAAAAATGACAGTGTTACCCCTTATGTTTTTTTTTCGGGGGGTGAAAAATTAAGTTTCTCCAATCTTCTCAAAACTCCGGATTCTGATAGAGGGCCACGAGACATGGACCTGGGTGCAAAAATTGAGGTTTTAGACCTTTCCAGAGCTGAGATATTGAAACTCAAAATTTTGACCAGAAAAAAAATATGACAGTGTTACCCCTTATGTTTTTTTTCGGGGGGTGAAAAATTAAGTTTCTCCAATCTTCTCAAAACTCTGGATTCTGATGGAGGGCCACGAGACATGGACCTGGGTGCAAAAATTGAGGTTCTAGACCCTTCCAGAGCTGAGATATTGAAACTTAAAATTTTGACCAGAAAAAAAATTGACAGTGTTACCCCTTATGTTTTTTTTCAGGGGGTGAAATATGAAGTTTCTCCAATCTTCTCAAAATTCTGGGTTCTGATAGAGGGCCACGAGACATGGACCTGGGTGCAAAAATTGAGGTTCTAGACCCTTCCAGAGCTGAGATATTGAAACTCGAAACTTTGACCAGAAAAAAAAGACAGTGTTACCCCTTATGTTTTTTTTCGGGGGGTGAAAAATTAAGTTTCTCCAATCTTCTCAAAACTCTGGATTCTGATAGAGGGCCACGAGACATGGACCTGGGTGCAAAAATTGAGGTTCTAGACCCTTCCAGAGCTGAGATATTGAAACTCAAAATTTTGACCAGAAAAAAAAATGACAGTGTTACCCCTTATGTTTTTTTTCGGGAGGTGAAAGATTAAGTTTCTCCAATCTTCTCAAAACTCTGGATTCTGATAGAGGGCCACGAGACATGGACCTGGGTGCAAAAATTGAGGTTCTAGACCCTTCCAGAGCTGAGATATTGAAACTCAAAATTTTGACCAGAAAAAAAAATGACAGTGTTACCCCTTATGTTTTTTTTTCGGGGGGTGAAAGATTAAGTTTCTCCAATCTTCTCAAAACTCTGGATTCTGATAGAGGGCCACGAGACATGGACCTGGGTGCAAAAATTGAGGTTCTAGACCCTTCCAGAGCTGAGATATTGAAACTCAAAATTTTGACCAGAAAAAAAATGACAGTGTTACCCCTTATGTTTTTTTTTTCGGGGGGTGAAAAATTAAGTTTCTCCAATCTTCTCAAAACTCTGGATTCTGATAGAGGGCCACGAGACATGGACCTGGGTGCAAAAATTGAGGTTCTAGACCCTTCCAGAGCTGAGATATTGAAACACAAAATTTTGACCAGAAAAAAAATGACAGTGTTACCCCTTATGTTTTTTTTTTTTGGGGGGGGGGGGGGGGGGGGGATGGGGTGAAAAATTAAGTTGCTCCAATCTTCTCAAAACTCTGGATTCTGATAGAGGGCCAAGAGACATGGACCTGGGTACAAAAATTGAGGTTCTAGACCCTTCCAGAGCTGAGATATTGAAACTCAAAATTTTGACCAGAAAAAAAAAAATTGACAGTGTTACCCCTTATGTTTTTTTTTCGGGGGGTGAAAAATTAAGTTTCTCCAATCTTCTCAAAACTCTGGATTCTGATAGAGGGCCACGAGACATGGACCTGGGTGCAAAAATTGAGGTTCTAGACCTTTCCAGAGCTGAGATATTGAAACTCAAAATTTTGACCAGAAAAAAAAAATGACAGTGTTACCCCTTATGTTTTTTTTCGGGGGGTGAAAAATTAAGTTTCTCCAATCTTCTCAAAACTCTGGATTCTGATGGAGGGCCACGAGACATGGACCTGGGTGCAAAAATTGAGGTTCTAGACCCTTCCAGAGCTGAGATATTGAAACTTAAAATTTTGACCAGAAAAAAAATTGACAGTGTTACCCCTTATGTTTTTTTTCAGGGGGTGAAATATGAAGTTTCTCCAATCTTCTCAAAACTCCGGATTCTGATAGAGGGCCACGAGACATGGACCTGGGTGCAAAAATTGAGGTTCTAGACCCTTCCAGAGCTGAGATATTGAAACTCAAAATTTTGACCAGAAAAAAAAATGACAGTGTTACCCCTTATGTTTTTTTTCGGGGGGTGAAAAATTAAGTTTCTTCAATCTTCTCAAAACTCTGGATTCTGATAGAGGGCCACGAGACATGGACCTGGGTGCAAAAATTGAGGTTCTAGACCCTTCCAGAGCTGAGATATTGAAACTCAAAATTTTGACCAGGAAAAAAAAAATGACAGTGTTACCCCTTATGTTTTTTTTCGGGGGGTGAAAAATTAAGTTTCTCCAATCTTCTCAAAACTCTGGATTCTGATAGAGGGCCACGAGACATGGACCTGGGTGCAAAAATTGAGGTTCTAGACCCTTCCAGAGCTGAGATATTGAAACTCAAAATTTTGACCAGAAAAAAAATGACAGTGTTACCCCTTATGTTTTTTTTTTCGGGGGGTGAAAAATTAAGTTTCTCCAATCTTCTCAAAACTCTGGATTCTGATAGAGGGCCAAGAGACATGGACCTGGGTGCAAAAATTGAGGTTCTAGACCCTTCCAGAGCTGAGATATTGAAACTCAAAATTTTGACCAGAAAAAAAAATGACAGTGTTACCCCTTATGTTTTTTTTTCGGGGGGTGAAAAATTAAGTTTCTCCAATCTTCTCAAAACTCTGGATTCTGATAGAGGGCCACGAGACATGGACCTGGGTGCAAAAATTGAGGTTTTAGACCTTTCCAGAGCTGAGATATTGAAACTCAAAATTTTGACCAGAAAAAAAATATGACAGTGTTACCCCTTATGTTTTTTTTCGGAGGGTGAAAAATTAAGTTTCTCCAATCTTCTCAAAACTCTGGATTCTGATGGAGGGCCACGAGACATGGACCTGGGTGCAAAAATTGAGGTTCTAGACCCTTCCAGAGCTGAGATATTGAAACTTAAAATTTTGACCAGAAAAAAAATTGACAGTGTTACCCCTTATGTTTTTTTTCAGGGGGTGAAATATGAAGTTTCTCCAATCTTCTCAAAATTCTGGGTTCTGATAGAGGGCCACGAGACATGGACCTGGGTGCAAAAATTGAGGTTCTAGACCCTTCCAGAGCTGAGATATTGAAACTCGAAACTTTGACCAGAAAAAAAAAGACAGTGTTACCCCTTATGTTTTTTTTCGGGAGGTGAAAAATTAAGTTTCTCCAATCTTCTCAAAACTCTGGATTCTGATAGAGGGCCACGAGACATGGACCTGGGTGCAAAAATTGAGGTTCTAGACCCTTCCAGAGCTGAGATATTGAAACTCAAAATTTTGACCAGAAAAAAAAATGACAGTGTTACCCCTTATGTTTTTTTTCGGGGGGTGAAAAATTAAGTTTCTCCAATCTTCTCAAAACTCTGGATTCTGATAGAGGGCTACGAGACATGGACCTGGGTGCAAAAATTGAGGTTCTAGACCCTTCCAGAGCTGAGATATTGAAACTCAAAATTTTGACCAGAAAAAAAAATGACAGTGTTACCCCTTATGTTTTTTTTTCGGGGGGTGAAAAATTAAGTTTCTCCAATCTTCTCAAAACTCTGGATTCTGATAGAGGGCCACGAGACATGGACCTGGGTGCAAAAATTGAGGTTCTAGACCCTTCCAGAGCTGAGATATTGAAACTCAAAATTTTGACCAGAAAAAAATATGACAGTGTTACCCCTTATGTTTTTTTTCGGGGGGTGAAAAATTAAGTTTCTCCAATCTTCTCAAAACTCTGGATTCTGATAGAGGGCCAAGAGACATGGACCTGGGTGCAAAAATTGAGGTTCTAGACCCTTCCAGAGCTGAGATATTGAAACTCAAAATTTTGACCAGAAAAAAAAATGACAGTGTTACCCCTTATGTTTTTTTTCGGGGGGTGAAAAATTAAGTTTCTCCAATCTTCTCAAAACTCTGAATTCTGATAGAGGGCCACGAGACATGGACCTGGGTGCAAAAATTGAGGTTCTAGACCCTTCCAGAGCTGAGATATTGAAACTCAAAATTTTGACCAGAAAAAAAAATGACAGTGTTACCCCTTATGTTTTTTTTCGGGGGGTGAAAAATTAAGTTTCTCCAATCTTCTCAAAACTCTGGATTCTGATGGAGGGCCACGAGACATGGACCTGGGTGCAAAAATTGAGGTTCTAGACCCTTCCAGAGCTGAGATATTGAAACTTAAAATTTTGACCAGAAAAAAAATTGACAGTGTTACCCCTTATGTTTTTTTTCAGGGGGTGAAATATGAAGTTTCTCCAATCTTCTCAAAATTCTGGGTTCTGATAGAGGGCCACGAGACATGGACCTGGGTGCAAAAATTGAGGTTCTAGACCCTTCCAGAGCTGAGATATTGAAACTCGAAATTTTGACCAGAAAAAAAAGACAGTGTTACCCCTTATGTTTTTTTTCGGGGGGTGAAAAATTAAGTTTCTCCAATCTTCTCAAAACTCTGTATTCTGATAGAGGGCCACGAGACATGGACCTGGGTGCAAAAATTGAGGTTCTAGACCCTTCCAGAGCTGAGATATTGAAACTCAAAATTTTGACCAGAAAAAAAATGACAGTGTTACCCCTTATGTTTTTTTTTTCGGGGGGTGAAAAATTAAGTTTCTCCAATCTTCTCAAAACTCTGGATTCTGATAGAGGGCCACGAGACATGGACCTGGGTGCAAAAATTGAGGTTCTAGACCCTTCCAGAGCTGAGATATTGAAACTCAAAATTTTGACCAGAAAAAAAAAATGACAGTGTTACCCCTTATGTTTTTTTTTTTTCGGGGGGTGAAATATTAAGTTTCTCCAATCTTCTCAAAACTCTGGATTCTGATAGAGGGCCAAGGGACATGGACCTGGGTGCAAAAATTGAGGTTCTAGACCTTTCCAGAGCTGAGATATTGAAACTCAAAATTTTGACCAGAAAAAAAAATGACAGTGTTACCCCTTATGTTTTTTTTTCGGGGGGTGAAAAATTAAGTTTCTCCAATCTTCTCAAAACTCTGGATTCTGATAGAGGGCCACGAGACATGGACCTGGGTGCAAAAATTGAGGCTCTACACCCTTCCAGAGCTGAGATATTGAAACTCAAAATTTTGACCAGAAAAAAAAATGACAGTGTTACCCCTTATGTTTTTTTTTTCGGGGGGTGAAAAATTAAGTTTCTCCAATCTTCTCAAAACTCTGGATTCTGATAGAGGGCCACGAGACATGGACCTGGGTGCAAAAATTGAGGTTCTAGACCCTTCCAGAGCTGAGATATTGAAACTCAAAATTTTGACCAGAAAAAAAAATGACAGTGTTACCCCTTATGTTTTTTTTCGGGCGGTGAAAAATTAAGTTTCTCCAATCTTCTCAAAACTCTGGATTCTGATAGAGGACCAAGAGACATGGACCTGGGTGCAAAAATTGAGGTTCTAGACCCTTCCAGAGCTGAGATATTGAAACTCAAAATTTTGACCAGAAAAAAAAATGACAGTGTTACCCCTTATGTTTTTTTTTCGGGGGGTGAAAAATTAAGTTTCTCCAATCTTCTCAAAACTCTGGATTCCGATAGAGGGCCACGAGACATGGACCTGGGTGCAAAAATTGAGGTTCTAGACCCTTCCAGAGCTGAGATATTGAAACTCAAAATTTTGACCAGAAAAAAAAATGACAGTGTTACCCCTTATGTTTTTTTTTTTTTCGGGGGGTGAAAAATTAAGTTTCTCCAATCTTCTCAAAACTCTGGATTCTGATAGAAGGCCACGAGACATGGACCTGGGTGCAAAAATTGAGGTTCTAGACCCTTCCAGAGCTGAGATATTGAAACTCAAAATTTTGACCAGAAAAAAAAATGACAGTGTTACCCCTTATGTTTTTTTAGGGGGATGAAAAATTAAGTTTCTCCAATCTTCTCAAAACTCTGGATTCTGATAGAGGGCCACGAGACATGGACCTGGGTGCAAAAATTGAGGTTCTAGACCCTTCCAGAGCTGAGATATTGAAACTCAAAATTTTGACCAGAAAAAAAAAAAATGACAGTGTTACCCCTTATGTTTTTTTTCGGGGGGTGAAAAATTAAGTTTCTCCAATCTTCTCAAAACTCTGGATTCTGATAGAGGGCCACGAGACATGGACCTGGGTGCAAAAATTGAGGTTCTAGACCTTTCCAGAGCTGAGATATTGAAACTCAAAATTTTGACCAGAAAAAAAAAATGACAGTGTTACCCCTTATGTTTTTTTTCGGGGGGTGAAAAATTAAGTTTCTCCAATCTTCTCAAAACTCTGGATTCTGATGGAGGGCCACGAGACATGGACCTGGGTGCAAAAATTGAGGTTCTAGACCCTTCCAGAGCTGAGATATTGAAACTTAAAATTTTGACCAGAAAAAAAATTGACAGTGTTACCCCTTATGTTTTTTTTCAGGGGGTGAAATATGAAGTTTCTCCAATCTTCTCAAAATTCTGGGTTCTGATAGAGGGCCACGAGACATGGACCTGGGTGCAAAAATTGAGGTTCTAGACCCTTCCAGAGCTGAGATATTGAAACTCGAAATTTTGACCAGAAAAAAAAGACAGTGTTACCCCTTATGTTTTTTTTCGGGGGGTGAAAAATTAAGTTTCTCCAATCTTCTCAAAACTCTGGATTCTGATAGAGGGCCACGAGACATGGACCTGGGTGCAAAAATTGAGGTTCTAGACCCTTCCAGAGCTGAGATATTGAAACTCAAAATTTTGACCAGAAAAAAAAATGACAGTGTTACCCCTTATGTTTTTTTTAGGGGGATGAAAAATTAAGTTTCTCCAATCTTCTCAAAACTCTGGATTCTGATAGAGGGCCACGAGACATGGACCTGGGTGCAAAAATTGAGGTTCTAGACCCTTCCAGAGCTGAGATATTGAAACTCAAAATTTTGACCAGAAAAAAAATGACAGTGTTACCCCTTATGTTTTTTTTCGGGGGGTGAAAAATTAAGTTTCTCCAATCTTCTCAAAACTCTGGATTCTGATAGAGGGCCACGAGACATGGACCTGGGTGCAAAAATTGAGGTTCTAGACCCTTCCAGAGCTGAGATATTGAAACTCAAAATTTTGACCAGAAAAAAAAATGACAGTGTTACCCCTTATGTTTTTTTTTTCGGGGGGTGAAAAATTAAGTTTCTCCAATCTTCTCAAAACTCTGGATTCTGATAGAGGGCCACGAGACATGGACCTGGGTGCAAAAATTGAGGTTCTAGACCCTTCCAGAGCTGAGATATTGAAACACAAAATTTTGACCAGAAAAAAAATGACAGTGTTACCCCTTATGTTTTTTTTCGGGGGGGGGGGGGGGGGGGGGGGGGGGGGGTGTAAAATTAAGTTTCTCCAATCTTCTCAAAACTCTGGATTCTGATAGAGGGCCAAGAGACATGGACCTGGGTACAAAAATTGAGGTTCTAGACCCTTCCAGAGCTGAGATATTGAAACTCAAAATTTTGACCAGAAAAAAAAAATGACAGTGTTACCCCTTATGTTTTTTTTCGGGGGGTGAAAAATTAAGTTTCTCCAATCTTCTCAAAACTCTGGATTCTGATAGAGGGCCACGAGACATGGACCTGGGTGCAAAAATTGAGGTTCTAGACCTTTCCAGAGCTGAGATATTGAAACTCAAAATTTTGACCAGAAAAAAAAATGACAGTGTTACCCCTTATGTTTTTTTTCGGGGGGTGAAAAATTAAGTTTCTACAATCTTCTCAAAACTCTGGATTCTGATGGAGGGCCACGAGACATGGACCTGGGTGCAAAAATTGAGGTTCTAGACCCTTCCAGAGCTGAGATATTGAAACTTAAAATTTTGACCAGAAAAAAAATTGACAGTGTTACCCCTTATGTTTTTTTTCAGGGGGTGAAATATGAAGTTTCTCCAATCTTCTCAAAACTCTGGATTCTGATAGAGGGCCACGAGACATGGACCTGGGTGCAAAAATTGAGGTTCTAGACCCTTCCAGAGCTGAGATATTGAAACTCAAAATTTTGACCAGAAAAATAAATGACAGTGTTACCCCTTATGTTTTTTTTCGGGGGGTGAAAAATTAAGTTTCTCCAATCTTCTCAAAACTCTGGATTCTGATAGAGGGCCACGAGACATGGACCTGGGTGCAAAAATTGAGGTTCTAGACCCTTCCAGAGCTGAGATATTGAAACTCAAAATTTTGACCAGAAAAAAAATGACAATGTTACCCCTTATGTTTTTTTTCGGGGGGTGAAAAATTAAGTTTCTCCAATCTTCTCAAAACTCTGGATTCTGATAGAGGGCCACGATACATGGACCTGTGTGCAAAAATTTAGGCTCTAGACCCTTCCAGAGCTGAGATATTGAAACTCAAAATTTTGACCAGAAAAAAAAAATGACAGTGTTACCCCTTATGTTTTTTTTTTCAGGGGGTGAAAAATTAAGTTTCTCCAATCGTCTCAAAACTCTGGATTCTGATAGAGGGCCACGATACATGGACCTGGGTGCAAAAATTGAGGCTCTAGACCCTTCCAGAGCTGAGATATTGAAACTCAAAATTTTGACCAGAAAAAAAAAATGACAGTGTTACCCCTTATGTTTTTATGTTGTAAAGGCAAATCCACCTTGAGAACGCTAGTTGGTGCTAGTGAGCTACAGGAAGTGAGTTGGCTGCAGTGGGTGAGGAAGGCTCACCAAACGTGTTTGTGTTTTTTTGTTTGTTTTATGTTAGAATCAGTGTTTTTTTTTGTTAGTTTTTGTTGAAGCTAAATCCTCCCGACAGCGAACGCTGTTTGGGAGGGATTTTATTTATTTTTTGCGTGTTTTTCTTTATGGACGGACAAACGTTAACGAACATTGCAATGGAGGCAGTACCACGAAGGCGAAACGACCATGGACCGGACCAACAACAAAGAGATGGACAAGAACGAGGGAATGAAATGAGAAAGGAGAAAGTGAAAAGGATGTACAAAAAGGAAGCGACAATAACGGTGGATTTGAAAGATGAAAAAGAGTTGAGAGCAATGGATATAATAAAAGCAGTGGCGGAGAAGATCGGAGAAGGGAAGATTTTGGCGGTAAGACCCAAACAAACAAATCAATATGAGGTCACACTTGAACAGGAGGAAGATACGGGATTATTATTAGATGGACTGGACATTAAAGGAAAGACATTTGGGGTTAAAAGTCTCCAAAACAAGGATTATGTTGTCTCTTTTATGCACCTGCCGGCTTACACAGAGGATACGGAAATATTCAATAAACTGGAACAATGGGGAGTAATCCCAGTATCTGGGGTTAAAAGAAGGGTCTATCCGGGCACAAATGTGGAGGATGGCACGCGATTTTTAAAAGTAAGGTTCCCAAGGGAGGTGGCGTCATTACCATACAGCACTAAACTGGAAACAGAAGAAGGGCCACAATACTTCAGGGTGATGCATAGTCATCAGGTGAAGACCTGTAGATTGTGCATGAGCCCGGACCACGTGGTAAAAGACTGTCCAGATTTTAAGTGTTTTAAATGTGACGAGAAAGGCCACTTTGCAAGGAACTGCAACGCTGTTAAGTGCCCAGATTGCAGAGAGGTGCTTACAAGATGTGAATGCGGGACGGGGCAAGAGGAGGAGGAGGAGGAGGAGGAGGAGGCGGAGGCGGAGGAAGAAGAGGAGCAGGTGAGCGGGCAGGTGCTAGAAAGAGACACAGAAAATGAGCAAGAAAAAGAATACAGAGGAAATGAGAAGAGTCAAATAATGGATGCTGAAAGGATGGACGATGACAATAAACAGGGGGAACAAACACCACAAGAGGACGAAAACGTGACACAAATGGACATAAATGTAAGTCTGGAGCAGAACGAGGAAAAGGACAAGGAAGTGGAAAATGAAGAGGACAATGTAGCTGTATCAAATAAAAGGAGAAGATCATTACAGATAAAACCAAACACGGAAAGAGCGAGGAAAAGAGTGACTTTAAAAGGTGAGCAAAAATGTCTGGATGGAGAGGAGCGGGTAAAGGATTCTGTGGAGATGAAATGAGAAGATGGATTTTAGCAATGTCTTTTTAAGAACTTTTTTTTGTTTTATGATTTTAAGAATGGTTACTTTTAATGCCAGAGGTTTAATGGACATGAAAAAATTTGAAAAAGTGAAGGAAGTGTGTAAAAGAGAAGACGTGATAATGTTACAAGAGACTAACTGGAAAGACTTGCATATAAGTGAAATAAGGAAAAAATGGAATGGAGAGATTTTATACAACAACGCTGATGATAGACTTGGAAGAGGAGTTGCAGTACTAATAAGAGAAAATAGAGATATAAAATGTAAAGTGGTATATAAAGATAATGAGGGGAAATGTTTAGGTTTTGAAATGGAATATGAAGAGAGGAAAATACTTGTAGTAAATGTACATGCACCACCGGAGGAGATTAAGAAGAGGGAATATTTTAATGGTTTAAAGGATCTTTTAAGGAAATATAAGGAAATTGTTATTATGGGGGATTTTAATGTTGTTTTTAGTAAACTGGACATGGCTGAAGGAATGGTTTTTAAGACAGATACAGGAAGAAAGGTGTTAAAAGGGCTAATGGAGGAAAATGAATTGATTGATGTATGGAGGGAAAGAAACGAAAAGAAAAAAGAATTTTCAAGAAGACAAATTGTGGGGAATTTTATTCGTAAAACGAGAATTGATTTCATTTTATGTACACGGAATATTGAAGGCTTTTTAGAAAAAATAAGATATGAAGAAACAAGTTTAAGTGATCACAAGCCTATGTTTATGCAAATTGATTGGGAGACAGTGAAAAGAGGGCCAGGAGTGTGGGTTTTAAATACAGGGATTTTAAAGAACAAAGACTATGTCTTAAGTGTACAACAAATCATAACAAAGGAAAAAGAAAATGGAATGTATAGAGAAGACAAAAGGATTTGGTGGGAAAATGCGAAGTATTTAATCAAAAAGTTTAGCACAAAATATTGTGAGATAATTCAGAGATGTAAAAAGAGTAAGGAAAAAGAAATACGAGAACAACTAGAAAAGGAATTGAACATGAATGAAAAGGATATACACAAAATTAAAGAAATAGAAGGAAAACTGAAAGAAATCGAAGAGGAAAAATATAATGGGGCACAATTAAGAAGTAAAGCAAAGTATACAGTGGAAGGAGAGAAATGTACTAAGTTCTTTTTTGACTTGGAAAGAAGAAGGGGAATGTCACAAACAATTAAAAGAATACAAAGGGAAGATGGAGAGATAGTGGAAACGAATGAGGAGATACTAAAAGCAATACAAGCATATTATGAAAAGCTATTTAAAGCAGAAGGAGTAAAAGAAGAAGAAAAAAGAGAATTATTGAAACAAATAAAAACCAAAGTAAGAGAGGACGACAAAAGGGAGTGTGACCTAGATATAAGAGAGGAAGAGATAAAAAGAGCAATAAGTGAATTAAATAAAAGGAAAAGCCCTGGTATTGACGGTTTAGGGAATGAATTTTATATAACTTTTAAAGAATATTTAACGGACATTTTAAAGGAAGTATATGAAGAGATTTTTAAGAAAGAGGAAATGAATCAGAGAATGGGGATGGGATTAATTAAGTTGATATATAAAAGAAAAGGAGAAAAAATAGATTAAAAAAATTATAGACCAATTACAATGCTGAATGCAGATTTGAAAATTTTAACAAAAGTACTAGCCAACAGATTGAAAGAGGTAATGCCAAACATAATCAAAACAAATCAAGTATATGGAGTGAAAGGGAAGCATATAGCAGACACAACAATAAGTATAATAGATAGAATAAGATATATGGAAGAAAAAAACAAGGATGGGTATGTTATTAGTTTAGATTTTGAAAAGGCCTTTGATAGAGTAGAACATGAGTATTTATTTGAAATTTTAAGTGAGTATGGGTTTGGGGAAAGTTTCATCAAATGGATTAAAATTTTATATAAAGGAGCAATAACAAGAGTAAAATGTAACGGTTTTTTGACAGAATGTTTTAAATTATCTAGGTCAATAAGACAAGGATGTCCACTATCAGCACTTTTATATTCACTAGCTGCAGAACCTTTAGGGTTAGCTGTTAAAAGAGATAAAGCAGTAAGAGGGATAGATATTGAAGAAAGTGGGGAAAATGATAAAATATTTCAATATGCAGATGATACAACGATAATGGTTAAGGATATAAAGAGTGTTAAAAAAGCAATGGAAGTGGTACAGACGTTTTGTAGGGGATCAGGGAGCAAGATAAATGAAGAGAAAACGCTGTATATGAGATTTGGAAGGGCAGGTGTTTTAGCAAATGATTTCAAGTTTAAAGAAACAAAGGAAATAAAGATCTTAGGTGTCTTAATAGGGAAAGACGAAAAACATGTTGAAGAAATAATGTGGGAAGAAATACTGGGAGGAATTGAAAGAAGATTAATATTTTGGAAACAGAGGACTTTAAGTTTAAAAGGGAAAGTTTTAATTATAAATGTTTTAATGGTAGCAAAGCTATGGTATGTTTTATATGTGACTTCTATGCCGATGTGGGTAGAAAAAAGGCTGAAAAAATGTTTTTTGGATTTTATATGGGATGGAAAACCTCCAAGAATTGCATACAATACTATAATAGGAGAAGTAGGAAAGGGAGGGATGGGATTGATAGATGTGGAACAAAGAAAAAATAGTTTAAGAGTTAAAGTAATAAAAAAGTATCTAGATGAGGAAAGTAAATCAGCATGGAAAAGGACAATGGGATATTTTTTAAATAAATGTGGGAATTTTAATTTGGGAGATAGTATTTTATGGATGAAAACTAAGAATTGGATGGCGAAAGGAATGCCGGATTTTTACAGAGAATTGATGAGCGCTTGGGGGAAATTTTTAACTATTGTTAATTTTAACCCTCAAGGTCGAGAGAGCATTTTAAACCAGCCTTTATTCTTAAACACCAGCATTTTAAATCAGGGGAATGTGATTTTTTTAAAGAAATGGTGGGATGTTGGGATCACAAGAGTCAGAGATGTTTTATATGAATTTAAAGAGGGATTTCTACCATTACAGTATATAATAGACACAATGGAGGTGGCAAAAGAGGATTTTAATGAACGAGAACTGCAAAATAAGTATGAAATAATGAAAGAATCAATACCCAAGGAGTGGATTAAAAGAATAGAAGATATGGAAGAAGAGAAACAAGGCAAAGATGTGCATGTAAGGTTGGGGGGAAAACTGTGTGCTTTTAAGGAATGTACTGTGAAAATGTTTTACTGCTTTTTTAGAGAGGGGGTTTTTAGGAAACCAAAAGCCAATGAGTACTGGCTACAGAAATACGAAAATCTAAATGAAGAGGATATTTGGAATAATATGACTGGTAAAATGATAGACGCAAAATTAGAGAGTTTTGAATATTTAATCAACAACAGAGCAATTTGTACTGACATTATCTTAAAAAAGATCAACATGGAATTAACTGAAAAATGTAAGGTGTGTAATATGGAAGATGAAAGTTTCTTACACCTGTTTTTAAATTGTAGACAATTGGATGATTTTAAGGAAAAGGGGGAAATATTGATTGAAATGTTGAGAGGGGAATTAAAAGAGAAGATTGTAGAATGGAACAGAGTGATGATGTTTGGGATGGAAGGAAAGGGTAAAAACAAAAGGTTTATTAATTTGTGTGTGATGTTAATGAAAAGTGCAATATGGGAGAGAAGAATTAATGCAAAAAAGGAAAAAATCGTGGTGGATGTTTGGATTGTTTTTAAAAGAAAAACCGAATTGTATATTGAAAGATTGTATGAGTATTTTAAATGTGAAAATAAGTTGGATGTTTTTTATAGATTTTTTACCCCAAGAGTTTTTGATGTTTTAAAGGATTTAATGTGGAAGTTGCCAGGAAGAGATTGATTTTTAAAATTATGTAAATGATATGTGATGTAGAGAAAATTATGTAATTGATATGTAATGTAGAGAAGTTGTGTAAGAAAATCTGTATCTTCAATGGAAATCTGTATCTTCTATATGAAATGTATATCTGTTTCACTATGTATTTTAATAAAAAAAAAAAAAAAAAAAAAAGTGTTGTGATTCCATGTGGGAATACCAGGTTCAAGCCTTGCTTTTCTGCGTCTTTAGTTTTGTCGGGTTTGTCCGAGAGAAAAGAAGACATGCTCACAATAAAATAAGTGCATGAGTGTGGAAGGTCCAGTGGCTCAGTGGTGTGAGTGTTGCAGTTCCATATGGGAAAATGGGTTCAAACCTCACTATTGCGATGCTTTGCTTTATTTTCGTCGGGTTTGTTGAAAAGAAAAAAAAGACATGGCCCCCCAAAAAAGGAGTGTGAGGGTTGAAGGTCCAGTGGCTCAGTGGTGTGAGTGTCAATCTCTCGTGTGGAGAATCCAGGTTTGAATCTCTTGATGGTAAACTTTTTTTAGTTTGATTGGTTTGGTCAAAATAAAAGAACAAATCTTCAGCAAGGACGTCTAACTGTAAGTGCTTCAGTGGTAAAAAAGCGTTGCTGTTCTGTGTTGGAAATCCTGGTTCAAATCTCACTTTTGCTGTTGAAATTACTTTAGTGTGATTTTTTGAGACAAACGGAAACATTGAAATGAAGATGCTCCTGTGGCTCAGTGGTCTGAGTGTTGTGATTCCATGTGGGAAACCCGGGTTCCAGCCTCACCCTTATCATGCTTTAGTTTCACTGGCTTTGTCCCAGAAAGACATGTTCCCAAAAAAGAATGTGTGAGTGTTTGTGGTCCAGTGGCTCAGAGTGTTGTGATTCCATGTGGGAAACCAGGGTTTGAGCCTCACTCTTATCATGCTTTAGTTTCACTGGCTTTGTCCAAGAAAGACATGTTCCCAAAAAAGGAAGTGTGAGTGTGTGTTGCTCAGTGGTCTTAGTGTTGTGATACCTTGTGGGAAACCTGGGTTCAAATCACACTCTTGTGACGCTTTAGTTTCACTGGATTGTCGAAGTAAGACATGCTCCCAAAAAAAGAAGAGTGAGTGTGCAAGCTACAGTGGCTCAGTGGTCTGAGTGTTATGGTTCCATGTGGGAAACCAGGGTTTGAGTCTCACTCTTACCATGCTTTAGTTTCAAGGGGTTTGTCCAAGAGAGAAAAAGACTTGCTCCCAAAAAATTAAGTATGTGTGTGGATGGTCCAGTGGCTCAGTGGGTGAGCTCTCACTCCCCAGTTGGGAGGTTCCTGGTTCAAGACTAGGCTGGACACTGAAGCAAGTGATGGATGGATGGATGGAGGATGACTGAAGTTTGTGGAGGAGTATCTAGGATGAGAACTATAGGTAATAATGTGTATGAGGTAAGAAATAAAATATTTTTGGTGCATGGTAATGTTGTGTACATTTCATGTATTCCAAAATTAAAATTTTGGTTAAGTCCCACAAAAAAATGCCTCTCTCTGCAGCAACACCGCTGCTGGATATCGTCCCAGAAATCCCCAGGGGGAGGAGTTAGGTTATTTCCTCCCCCCTTCGTGTCCTGACCGTCTCTCGTCCCCCAGCTGCAGTTCTGGAGGATGTTCGTCAACGCAACCATGCTTCATGGTCCAGCCCGGTCTTGAACCAGGAACATCCCAACCTCCTGACTCGGGAGGGAGAGCTCATCCACGGAGCCACTGGACCATCCACGCTCAAACTTCTTTTTTTTGGGAGCATGTCTTCTTTATTTGGACCAAACCGGTGAAAGAAGAGTTTTACCAACAAGAGACTCGAACCAGGATACTCCACACGAGAGCGCAACGCTCACACCACTGAGCCACTGGACCATACACGCTCACCCTTAATTTTTTGGGAGCATGTCTTTCTCTCTCTTGGACAAACCAGTTGAAACTAAAGCATGATAAGAGTGAGGCTCGAACCCTGGTTTCCCACATGGAATCACAACACTCAGACCACTGAGCCACTGGAGCACACACACTCACACTTCCTTTTTTTGGGAACATGTCTTCTTTATTTGGACCAAACCGGTGAAAGAAGAGTTTTACCAACAAGAGACTCAAACCAGGATTCTCCACACGATTCCACGACTCCACACTGGACCATCCACACTCGTACTTAATTTTTTGGGGGCATGTCTTTTTCTCTCTTGGACAAACCCATTGAAAATAAAGCATCATAAGAGTGTGATTTGAACCTGGGTTTCCCACATAGAATCACAACACTCAGACCACTGAGCCACAGGAGCTTCTTCATTTCAATGTTTCTGTTTGTCTCAAAAAATCACACTAAAGTAATTTCAACCGCAAAAGTGAGATTTGAACCAGGGTTGTCAACACAGAACAGCAACGCTTTTACCACTGAACCACTTACAGTTGGATGTCCTTTTTGAAGATTGGTCTTTTTATTTGGACCAAACCAATCAAACTAAAAATGTTAACCATCAAGAGACTCAAACCTGGATTCTCCACACGAGAGATTGACACTCACACCACTGAGCCATTCAAGCTTGCGCTTTTTCACTTTATTTTGCAGGCATGTCTTTTTTATTTGGACAAAACCCTTCAAAATAAAGCATTTTAATGCAAAAAGTGGGACTTGAACCCATATCCTCAACATGATAGAGCAACACTCTAACCACGGAGCCATTCAAGCTTCCACTTTTTCACTTTATTTTGCAGGCCTGTCTTTTTTATTTGGACAAAACCCTTCAAATTAAAGCATTTTAATGCTAAGAGTGGGACTTGAACCCAAATCCTCAACATGATAGAGGAACACTCTAACCACTGAGCTATTCAAGCTTCCACTCTTTCAGTTTATTTTGCAGGCATTTCTTTTTTATTTGGACAAAACCCTTCAAAATAAAGAATTTTAATGCTAAGAGTGGGACTTGAACCAATATCCTCAACATGATAGAGCAACACTCTAACCACTGAGCCATTCAAGCTTCCACTCTTTCTCTTCATTTTGCAGGCATTTCTTTTTTATTTGGACAAAACCCTTCAAAATAAAGAGTTTTAATGCTAAGAGCAGGACTTGAACCTAAATCCTCAACATGAAAGAGTAACACTCTAATCACTGAGCCATTCAAGCTTCCAAACTTTCACTTTATTTTGCAGGCATGTCTTTTTTATTTGGACAAAACCATTCAAAATAAAGCTTTTTAAGAGTTGGACTTGAACCCAAATCCTCAACATGATAGAGGAACACTCTAACCACGGAGCCATTCAAGCTTCTACTCTTTCACTTTTTTTGCAGAATTGTCTTTTTTTATTTGGACAAAACCATTCAAAATAAAGCATTTTAATGCGAAGAGTTGGACTTGAACCCAAATCCTCAACATGACAGAGGAACACTCTAACCACTGAGCCACTCAAGCATCCACTCTTTCACTTTATTTTGCAGCCATGTCTTTTTATTTGGACAAAACCATTCAAAATAAAGCATTTTAATGCAAAAAGTGGGACTTGAACCCATATCCTCAACATGATAGAGCAACACTCTAACCACGGAGCCATTCAAGCTTCCACTTTTTCACTTTATTTTGCAGGCCTGTCTTTTTTATTTGGACAAAACCCTTCAAATTAAAGCATTTTAATGCTAAGAGTGGGACTTGAACCCAAATCCTCAACATGATAGAGGAACACTCTAACCACTGAGCTATTCAAGCTTCCACTCTTTCAGTTTATTTTGCAGGCATTTCTTTTTTATTTGGACAAAACCCTTCAAAATAAAGAATTTTAATGCTAAGAGTGGGACTTGAACCCATATCCTCAACATGATAGAGTAACACTCTAACCACTGAGCCATTCAAGCTTCCACTCTTTCATTTTATTTTGCAGCAATGTCTTTTTTATTTGGACAAAACACTTCAAAATAAAGAATTTTAATGCTAAGAGCGGACTTGAACCCAAATCCTCAACATGATAGAGTAACACTCTGACCACTGAGCCATTCAAGCTTCCACTTTTTCTCTTTATTTTGCAGGCATGTCTTTTTTATTTGGACAAAACCCTTCAAAATAAAGAATTCTAATGCTAAGAGCAGGACTTGAACCTAGATCCTCAACATGATAGAGTAACACTCTAACCACGGAGCCATTCAAGCTTCCACTCTCTCACTTTATTTTGCAGGCATTTCTTTTTTATTTGGACAAAACCCTTCAAAATAAAGAGTTTTAATGCTAAGAGCGGACTTGAACCCAAATCCTCAACATGATAGAGTAACACTCTAACCACTGAGCCATTCAAGCTTCCAAACTTTCACTTTATTTTGCAGGCATGTCTTTTTTATTTGGACAAAACCATTCAAAATAAAGCTTTTTAATGCAAAGAGTTGGACTTGAACCCAAATCCTCAACATGATAGAGGAACACTCTAACCACGGAGCCATTCAAGCTTCTACTCTTTCACTTTTTTTGCAGAATTGTCTTTTTTTATTTGGACAAAACCATTCAAAATAAAGCATTTTAATGCGAAGAGTTGGACTTGAACCCAAATCCTCAACATGACAGAGGAACACTCTAACCACTGAGCCACTCAAGCATCCACTCTTTCACTTTATTTTGCAGCCATGTCTTTTTATTTGGACAAAACCATTCAAAATAAAGCATTTTAATGCAAAAAGTGGGACTTGAACCCATATCCTCAACATGATAGAGCAACACTCTAACCACGGAGCCATTCAAGCTTCCACTTTTTCAATTTATTTTGCAGGCCTGTCTTTTTTATTTGGACAAAACCCTTCAAATTAAAGCATTTTAATGCTAAGAGTGGGACTTGAACCCAAATCCTCAACATGATAGAGGAACACTCTAACCACTGAGCTATTCAAGCTTCCACTCTTTCAGTTTATTTTGCAGGCATTTCTTTTTTATTTGGACAAAACCCTTCAAAATAAAGAATTTTAATGCTAAGAGTGGGACTTGAACCCATATCCTCAACATGATAGAGTAACACTCTAACCACTGAGCCATTCAAGCTTCCACTCTTTCATTTTATTTTGCAGCAATGTCTTTTTTATTTGGACAAAACACTTCAAAATAAAGAATTTTAATGCTAAGAGCGGACTTGAACCCAAATCCTCAACATGATAGAGTAACACTCTGACCACTGAGCCATTCAAGCTTCCACTTTTTCTCTTTATTTTGCAGGCATGTCTTTTTTATTTGGACAAAACCCTTCAAAATAAAGAATTCTAATGCTAAGAGCAGGACTTGAACCTAGATCCTCAACATGATAGAGTAACACTCTAACCACGGAGCCATTCAAGCTTCCACTCTCTCACTTTATTTTGCAGGCATTTCTTTTTTATTTGGACAAAACCCTTCAAAATAAAGAGTTTTAATGCTAAGAGCGGACTTGAACCCAAATCCTCAACATGATAGAGTAACACTCTAACCACTGAGCCATTCAAGCTTTTTGTCTCAAAACTCTGGATTCTGATAGAGGGCCACGAGACATGGACCTGGGTGCAAAAATTGAGGCTGTAGACCCTTCCAGAGCTGAGATATTGAAACTCAAAATTTTGACCAGAAAAAAAATGACAGTGTTACCCCTTATGTTTTTTTCCGGAGGTGAAAAATTAAGTTTCTCCAATCTTCTCAAAATTCTGGATTCTGATAGAGGGCCACGAGACATGGACCTGGGTGCAAAAATTGAGGCTGTAGACCCTTCCAGAGCTGAGATATTGAAACTCAAAATTTTGACCAGAAAAAAAAAAGACAGTGTTACCCCTTATGTTTTTTTTCGGGGGGTGAAATATTAAGTTTCTCCAATCTTCTCAAAACTCTGGATTCTGATAGAGGGTGTTACGTTCCTCCTGATGGCTAATCCAGGGGAAAGGAGGTGCAACAATATTTAAAAATAAACCCGGGCAAAAGAGGACAGTAAGTCAGACTAAAATGCAAACTGAAGGGTATTTATTACAGAATTCACAATAAAAACCACTTCAAACTAGTCTCTCAAAAAAAAGATAGCAATAAACAATGTAAGACGACAGTAAACAGTGTAAGACAACAATGAACAGTGTAAGACAACACTAAACTGACTTAATAACTACAGTAACCAGCTCAAACCCTATATGAACAATTAAGTAGTCCTCTCTCCACCACGGAGGCTAAGCCCCAGACACTGTTCTGGTATCACAAGGATCTAGCTCAATAATCAACCCACTGGTTGGATGGCTGAATTTGTCTCTGTTCCGTTGGTTCGGCTGGTTGACAGTAATCTGCTCACAGACTGACTGGTTGGTTAGTTCATTGGTGGTTCTCTGCTCACAGAGGGTTGTCTTTTTGGATGACTATGGTAGTAATCTGCTCACGGACGTTTCTCTCGCCATTGCAGTGTGCAAACCAAGCCTTCTTATCCTCCAGGCACTGAGTATCATTGGACACACCTGCTGCCACACACTCAGTTAATTAGGCACCCCTGCTGGGACTCACTCATGGAACCTAAACATGCAGCCTGAAAGAAAGAAAGAGAAAAAAAACACAACACAACCCAACACATATCCCTAGGATTGTAACAGAGGGTCACGAGACGTGGACCTGGGTGCAAAAATTGAGGCTGTAGACCCTTCCAGAGCTGAGATATTGAAACTCAAAATTTTGACCAGAAAAATAAATGACAGTGTTACCCCTTATGTTTTTTTTCGGGGGGTGAAAAATTAAGTTTCTCCAATCTTCTCAAAACTCTGGATTCTGATAGAGGGCCACGAGACATGGACCTGGGTGCAAAAATTGAGGTTCTAGACCCTTCCAGAGCTGAGATATTGAAACTCAAAATTTTGACCAGAAAAATAAATGACAGTGTTACCCCTTATGTTTTTTTTCGGGGGGTGAAAAATTAAGTTTCTCCAATCTTCTCAAAACTCTGGATTCTGATAGAGGGCCACGAGACATGGACCTGGGTGCAAAAATTGAGGTTCTAGACCCTTCCAGAGCTGAGATATTGAAACTCAAAATTTTGACCAGAAAAAAAAATGACAGTGTTACCCCTTATGTTTTTTTTTCGGGGGGTGAAAAATTAAGTTTCTCCAATCTTCTCAAAACTCTGGATTCTGATAGAGGGCCACGAGACATGGACCTGGGTGCAAAAATTGAGGTTCTAGACCCTTCCAGAGCTGAGATATTGAAACTCAAAATTTTGAGCAGAAAAAAAAAATGACAGTGTTACCCCTTATGTTTTTTTTCGGGGGGTGAAAAATTAAGTTTCTCCAATCTTCTCAAAACTCTGGATTCTGATAGAGGGCCAAGAGACATGGACCTGGGTGCAAAAATTGAGGTTCTAGACCCTTCCAGAGCTGAGATATTGAAACTCAAAATTTTGACCAGAAAAAAAAATGACAGTGTTACCCCTTATGTTTTTTTTTCGGGGGGTGAAAAATTAAGTTTCTCCAATCTTCTCAAAACTCTGGATTCTGATAGAGGGCCACGAGACATGGACCTGGGTGCAAAAATTGAGGTTCTAGACCCTTCCAGAGCTGAGATATTGAAACTCAAAATTTTGACCAGAAAAAAAAAATGACAGTGTTACCCCTTATGTTTTTTTTTCGGGGGGTGAAAAATTAAGTTTCTCCAATCTTCTCAAAACTCTGGATTCTGATAGAGGGCCACGAGACATGGACCTGGGTGCAAAAATTGAGGTTCTAGACCCTTCCAGAGCTGAGATATTGAAACTCAAAATTTTGACCAGAAAAAAAATGACAGTGTTACCCCTTATGTTTTTTTTCGGGGGGTGAAAAATTAAGTTTCTCCAATCTTCTCAAAACTCTGGATTCTGATAGAGGGCCAAGAGACATGGACCTGGGTGCAAAAATTGAGGTTCTAGACCCTTCCAGAGCTGAGATATTGAAACTCAAAATTTTGACCAGAAAAAAAAAAATGACAGTGTTACCCCTTATGTTTTTTTTTCGGGGGGTGAAAAATTAAGTTTCTCCAATCTTCTCAAAACTCTGGATTCTGATAGAGGGCCACGAGACATGGACCTGGGTGCAAAAATTGAGGTTCTAGACCTTTCCAGAGCTGAGATATTGAAACTCAAAATTTTGACCAGAAAAAAAAATGACAGTGTTACCCCTTATGTTTTTTTTCGGGGGGTGAAAAATTAAGTTTCTCCAATCTTCTCAAAACTCTGGATTCTGATGGAGGGCCACGAGACATGGACCTGGGTGCAAAAATTGAGGTTCTAGACCCTTCCAGAGCTGAGATATTGAAACTTAAAATTTTGACCAGAAAAAAAATTGACAGTGTTACCCCTTATGTTTTTTTCAGGGGGTGAAATATGAAGTTTCTCCAATCTTCTCAAAACTCTGGGTTCTGATAGAGGGCCACGAGACATGGACCTGGGTGCAAAAATTGAGGTTCTAGACCCTTCCAGAGCTGAGATATTGAAACTCGAAATTTTGACCAGAAAAAAAAGACAGTGTTACCCCTTATGTTTTTTTTCGGGGGGTGAAAAATTAAGTTTCTCCAATCTTCTCAAAACTCTGGATTCTGATAGAGGGCCACGAGACATGGACCTGGGTGCAAAAATTGAGGTTCTAGACCCTTCCAGAGCTGAGATATTGAAACTCAAAATTTTGACCAGAAAAAAAAAAATGACAGTGTTACCCCTTATGTTTTTTTTCGGGGGGTGAAAAATTAAGTGTCTCCAATCTTCTCAAAACTCTGGATTCTGATAGAGGGCCACGAGACATGGACCTGGGTGCAAAAATTGAGGTTCTAGACCCTTCCAGAGCTGAGATATTGAAACTCAAAATTTTGACCAGAAAAAAAAAAATGACAGTGTTACCCCTTATGTTTTTTTTCGGGGGGTGAAAAATTAAGTTTCTCCAATCTTCTCAAAACTCTGGATTCTGATAGAGGGCCACGAGACATGGACCTGGGTGCAAAAATTGAGGTTCTAGACCCTTCCAGAGCTGAGATATTGAAACTCAAAATTTTGACCAGAAAAAAAAAATGACAGTGTTACCCCTTATGTTTTTTTTCGGGGGGTGAAAAATTAAGTTTCTCCAATCTTCTCAAAACTCTGGATTCTGATAGAGGGCCACGAGACATGGACCTGGGTGCAAAAATTGAGGTTCTAGACCCTTCCAGAGCTGAGATATTGAAACTCAAAATTTTGACCAGAAAAAAAAAATGACAGTGTTACCCCTTATGTTTTTTTTCGGGGGGTGAAAAATTAAGTTTCTCCAATCTTCTCAAAACTCTGGATTCTGATAGAGGGCCACGAGACATGGACCTGGGTGCAAAAATTGAGGTTTTAGACCCTTCCAGAGCTGAGATATTGAAACTCAAAATTTTGACCAGAAAAAAAATGACAGTGTTACCCCTTATGTTTTTTTTCGGGGGGTGAAAAATTAAGTTTCTCCAATCTTCGCAAAACTCTGGATTCTGATGGAGGGCCACGAGACATGGACCTGGGTGCAAAAATTGAGGTTCTAGACCCTTCCAGAGCTGAGATATTGAAACTTAAAATTTTGACCAGAAAAAAAATTGACAGTGTTACCCCTTATGTTTTTTTTCAGGGGGTGAAATATGAAGTTTCTCCAATCTTCTCAAAATTCTGGGTTCTGATAGAGGGCCACGAGACATGGACCTGGGTGCAAAAATTGAGGTTCTAGACCCTTCCAGAGCTGAGATATTGAAACTCGAAATTTTGACCAGAAAAAAAAGACAGTGTTACCCCTTATGTTTTTTTTCGGGGGGTGAAAAATTAAGTTTCTCCAATCTTCTCAAAACTCTGGATTCTGATAGAGGGCCACGAGACATGGACCTGGGTGCAAAAATTGAGGTTCTAGACCCTTCCAGAGCTGAGATATTGAAACTCAAAATTTTGACCAGAAAAAAAAATGACAGTGTTACCCCTTATGTTTTTTTTCGGGGGGTGAAAAATTAAGTTTCTCCAATCTTCTCAAAACTCTGGATTCTGATAGAGGGCCACGAGACATGGACCTGGGTGCAAAAATTGAGGTTCTAGACCCTTCCAGAGCTGAGATATTGAAACTCAAAATTTTGACCAGAAAAAAAAATGACAGTGTTACCCCTTATGTTTTTTTTCGGGGGGTGAAAAATTAAGTTTCTCCAATCTTCTCAAAACTCTGGATTCTGATAGAGGGCCACGAGACATGGACCTGGGTGCAAAAATTGAGGCTCTACACCCTTCCAGAGCTGAGATATTGAAACTCAAAATTTTGACCAGAAAACAAAAAAATGACAGTGTTACCCCTTATGTTTTTTTTTCGGGGGGTGAAAAATTAAGTTTCTCCAATCTTCTCAAAACTCTGGATTCTGATAGAGGACCAAGAGACATGGACCTGGGTGCAAAAATTGAGGTTCTAGACCCTTCCAGAGCTGAGATATTGAAACTCAAAATTTTGACCAGAAAAAAAAATGACAATGTTACCCCTTATGTTTTTTTTTCGGGGGGTGAAAAATTAAGTTTCTCCAATCTTCTCAAAACTCTGGATTCCGATAGAGGGCCACGAGACATGGACCTGGGTGCAAAAATTGAGGTTCTAGACCCTTCCAGAGCTGAGATATTGAAACTCAAAATTTTGACCAGAAAAAAAAATGACAGTGTTACCCCTTATGTTTTTTTTTCGGGGGGTGAAAAATTAAGTTTCTCCAATCTTCTCAAAACTCTGGATTCTGATAGAAGGCCACGAGACATGGACCTGGGTGCAAAAATTGAGGTTCTAGACCCTTCCAGAGCTGAGATATTGAAACTCAAAATTTTGACCAGAAAAAAAAATGACAGTGTTACCCCTTATGTTTTTTTAGGGGGATGAAAAATTAAGTTTCTCCAATCTTCTCAAAACTCTGGATTCTGATAGAGGGCCACGAGACATGGACCTGGGTGCAAAAATTGAGGTTCTAGACCCTTCCAGAGCTGAGATATTGAAACTCAAAATTTTGACCAGAAAAAAAAAATGACAGTGTTACCCCTTATGTTTTTTTTCGGGGGGTGAAAAATTAAGTTTCTCCAATCTTCTCAAAACTCTGGATTCTGATAGAAGGCCACGAGACATGGACCTGGGTGCAAAAATTGAGGTTCTAGACCTTTCCAGAGCTGAGATATTGAAACTCAAAATTTTGACCAGAAAAAAAAATGACAGTGTTACCCCTTATGTTTTTTTTCGGGGGGTGAAAAATTAAGTTTCTCCAATCTTCTCAAAACTCTGGATTCTGATGGAGGGCCACGAGACATGGACCTGGGTGCAAAAATTGAGGTTCTAGACCCTTCCAGAGCTGAGATATTGAAACTTAAAATTTTGACCAGAAAAAAAATTGACAGTGTTACCCCTTATGTTTTTTTTCAGGGGGTGAAATATGAAGTTTCTCCAATCTTCTCAAAATTCTGGGTTCTGATAGAGGGCCACGAGACATGGACCTGGGTGCAAAAATTGAGGTTCTAGACCCTTCCAGAGCTGAGATATTGAAACTCGAAATTTTGACCAGAAAAAAAAGACAGTGTTACCCCTTATGTTTTTTTTCGGGGGGTGAAAAATTAAGTTTCTCCAATCTTCTCAAAACTCTGGATTCTGATAGAGGGCCACGAGACATGGACCTGGGTGCAAAAATTGAGGTTCTAGACCCTTCCAGAGCTGAGATATTGAAACTCAAAATTTTGACCAGAAAAAAAAAATGACAGTGTTACCCCTTATGTTTTTTTTCGGGGGGTGAAAAATTAAGTTTCTCCAATCTTCTCAAAACTCTGGATTCTGATAGAGGGCCACGAGACATGGACCTGGGTGCAAAAATTGAGGTTCTAGACCCTTCCAGAGCTGAGATATTGAAACTCAAAATTTTGACCAGAAAAAAAAATGACAGTGTTACCCCTTATGTTTTTTTAGGGGGATGAAAAATTAAGTTTCTCCAATCTTCTCAAAACTCTGGATTCTGATAGAGGGCCACGAGACATGGACCTGGGTGCAAAAATTGAGGTTCTAGACCCTTCCAGAGCTGAGATATTGAAACTCAAAATTTTGACCAGAAAAAAAATGACAGTGTTACCCCTTATGTTTTTTTTCGGGGGGTGAAAAATTAAGTTTCTCCAATCTTCTCAAAACTCTGGATTCTGATAGAGGGCCACGAGACATGGACCTGGGTGCAAAAATTGAGGTTCTAGACCCTTCCAGAGCTGAGATATTGAAACTCAAAATTTTGACCAGAAAAAAAATGACAGTGTTACCCCTTATGTTTTTTTTTTGGGGGGTGAAAAATTAAGTTTCTCCAATCTTCTCAAAACTCTGGATTCTGATAGAGGGCCACGAGACATGGACCTGGGTGCAAAAATTGAGGTTCTAGACCCTTCCAGAGCTGAGATATTGAAACACAAAATTTTGACCAGAAAAAAATGACAGTGTTACCCCTTATGTTTTTTTTTTTTTGGGGGGGGGGGGGGGGGGGGGATGGGGTGAAAAATTAAGTTTCTCCAATCTTCTCAAAACTCTGGATTCTGATAGAGGGCCAAGAGACATGGACCTGGGTGCAAAAATTGAGGTTCTAGACCCTTCCAGAGCTGAGATATTGAAACTCAAAATTTTGACCAGAAAAAAAATGACAGTGTTACCCCTTATGTTTTTTTTTCGGGGGGTGAAAAATTAAGTTTCTCCAATCTTCTCAAAACTCTGGATTCTGATAGAGGGCCACGAGATATGGACCTGGGTGCAAAAATTGAGGTTCTAGACCCTTCCAGAGCTGAGATATTGAAACACAAAATTTTGACCAGAAAAAAATGACAGTGTTACCCCTTATGTTTTTTTTTTTTTGGGGGGGGGGGGGGGGGGGATGGGGTGAAAAATTAAGTTTCTCCAATCTTCTCAAAACTCTGGATTCTGATAGAGGGCCAAGAGACATGGACCTGGGTACAAAAATTGAGGTTCTAGACCCTTCCAGAGCTGAGATATTGAAACTCAAAATTTTGACCAGAAAAAAAAATGACAGTGTTACCCCTTATGTTTTTTTTCGGGGGGTGAAAAATTAAGTTTCTCCAATCTTCTCAAAACTCTGGATTCTGATAGAGGGCCATGAGACATGGACCTGGGTGCAAAAATTGAGGTTCTAGACCTTTCCAGAGCTGAGATATTGAAACTCAAAATTTTGACCAGAAAAAAAAAAATGACAGTGTTACCCCTTATGTTTTTTTTCGGGGGGTGAAAAATTAAGTTTCTCCAATCTTCTCAAAACTCTGGATTCTGATGGAGGGCCACGAGACATGGACCTGGGTGCAAAAATTGAGGTTCTAGACCCTTCCAGAGCTGAGATATTGAAACTTAAAATTTTGACCAGAAAAAAAATTGACAGTGTTACCCCTTATTTTTTTTTTTCAGGGGGTGAAATATGAAGTTTCTCCAATCTTCTCAAAACTCCGGATTCTGATAGAGGGCCACGAGACATGGACCTGGGTGCAAAAATTGAGGTTCTAGACCCTTCCAGAGCTGAGATATTGAAACTCAAAATTTTGACCAGAAAAAAAAAATGACAGTGTTACCCCTTATGTTTTTTTTCGGGGGGTGAAAAATTAAGTTTCTCCAATCTTCTCAAAACTCTGGATTCTGATGGAGGGCCACGAGACATGGACCTGGGTGCAAAAATTGAGGTTCTAGACCCTTCCAGAGCTGAGATATTGAAACTTAAAATTTTGACCAGAAAAAAAATTGACAGTGTTACCCCTTATTTTTTTTTCAGGGGGTGAAATATGAAGTTTCTCCAATCTTCTCAAAACTCCGGATTCTGATAGAGGGCCACGAGACATGGACCTGGGTGCAAAAATTGAGGTTCTAGACCCTTCCAGAGCTGAGATATTGAAACTCAAAATTTTGACCAGAAAAAAAAAATGACAGTGTTACCCCTTATGTTTTTTTTCGGGGGGTGAAAAATTAAGTTTCTCCAATCTTCTCAAAACTCTGGATTCTGATAGAGGGCCACGAGACATGGACCTGGGTGCAAAAATTGAGGTTCTAGACCCTTCCAGAGCTGAGATATTGAAACTCAAAATTTTGACCAGAAAAAAAATGACAGTGTTACCCCTTATGTTTTTTTTCGGGGGGTGAAAAATTAAGTTTCTCCAATCTTCTCAAAACTCTGGATTCTGATAGAGGGCCAAGAGACATGGACCTGGGTGCAAAAATTGAGGTTCTAGACCCTTCCAGAGCTGAGATATTGAAACTCAAAATTTTGACCAGAAAAAAAAATGACAGTGTTACCCCTTATGTTTTTTTTTCGGGGGGTGAAAAATTAAGTTTCTCCAATCTTCTCAAAACTCTGGATTCTGATAGAGGGCCATGAGACATGGACCTGGGTGCAAAAATTGAGGTTTTAGACCTTTCCAGAGCTGAGATATTGAAACTCAAAATTTTGACCAGAAAAAAAATATGACAGTGTTACCCCTTATGTTTTTTTTCGGGGGGTGAAAAATTAAGTTTCTCCAATCTGGTCAAAACTCTGGATTCTGATGGAGGGCCACGAGACATGGACCTGGGTGCAAAAATTGAGGTTCTAGACCCTTCCAGAGCTGAGATATTGAAACTTAAAATTTTGACCAGAAAAAAAATTGACAGTGTTACCCCTTATGTTTTTTTTCAGGGGGTGAAATATGAAGTTTCTCCAATCTTCTCAAAATTCTGGGTTCTGATAGAGGGCCACGAGACATGGACCTGGGTGCAAAAATTGAGGTTCTAGACCCTTCCAGAGCTGAGATATTGAAACTCGAAACTTTGACCAGAAAAAAAAGACAGTGTTACCCCTTATGTTTTTTTTCGGGGGGTGAAAAATTAAGTTTCTCCAATCTTCTCAAAACTCTGGATTCTGATAGAGGGCCACGAGACATGGACCTGGGTGCAAAAATTGAGGTTCTAGACCCTTCCAGAGCTGAGATATTGAAACTCAAAATTTTGACCAGAAAAAAAAATGACAGTGTTACCCCTTATGTTTTTTTTCGGGGGGTGAAAAATTAAGTTTCTCCAATCTTCTCAAAACTCTGGATTCTGATAGAGGGCCACGAGACATGGACCTGGGTGCAAAAATTGAGGTTCTAGACCCTTCCAGAGCTGAGATATTGAAACTCAAAATTTTGACCAGAAAATAAAATGACAGTGTTACCCCTTATGTTTTTTTTCGGGGGGTGAAAAATTAAGTTTCTCCAATCTTCTCAAAACTCTGGATTCTGATAGAGGGCCACGAGACATGGACCTGGGTGCAAAAATTGAGGTTCTAGACCCTTCCAGAGCTGAGATATTGAAACTCAAAATTTTGACCAGAAAAAAAATGACAGTGTTACCCCTTATGTTTTTTTTCGGGGGGTGAAAAATTAAGTTTCTCCAATCTTCTCAAAACTCTGGATTCTGATAGAGGGCCAAGAGACATGGACCTGGGTGCAAAAATTGAGGTTCTAGACCCTTCCAGAGCTGAGATATTGAAACTCAAAATTTTGACGAGAAAAAAAAAATGACAGTGTTACCCCTTATGTTTTTTTTCGGGGGGTGAAAAATTAAGTTTCTCCAATCTTCTCAAAACTCTGGATTCTGATAGAGGGCCACGAGACATGGACCTGGGTGCAAAAATTGAGATTCTAGACCCTTCCAGAGCTGAGATATTGAAACTCAAAATTTTGACCAGAAAAAAAAATGACAGTGTTACCCCTTATGTTTTTTTTCGGGGGGTGAAAAATTAAGTTTCTCCAATCTTCTCAAAACTCTGGATTCTGATAGAGGGCCACGAGACATGGACCTGGGTGCAAAAATTGAGGTTCTAGACCCTTCCAGAGCTGAGATATTGAAACTTAAAATTTTGACCAGAAAAAAAAATTGACAGTGTTACCCCTTATGTTTTTTTTCAGGGGGTGAAATATGAAGTTTCTCCAATCTTCTCAAAATTCTGGGTTCTGATAGAGGGCCACGAGACATGGACCTGGGTGCAAAAATTGAGGTTCTAGACCCTTCCAGAGCTGAGATATTGAAACTCGAAATTTTGACCAGAAAAAAAAGACAGTTTTACCCCTTATGTTTTTTTTCGGGGGGTGAAAAATTAAGTTTCTCCAATCTTCTCAAAACTCTGTATTCTGATAGAGGGCCACGAGACATGGACCTGGGTGCAAAAATTGAGGTTCTAGACCCTTCCAGAGCTGAGATATTGAAACTCAAAATTTTGACCAGAAAAAAAATGACAGTGTTACCCCTTATGTTTTTTTTTTCGGGGGGTGAAAAATTAAGTTTCTCCAATCTTCTCAAAACTCTGGATTCTGATAGAGGGCCACGAGACATGGACCTGGGTGCAAAAATTGAGGTTCTAGACCCTTCCAGAGCTGAGATATTGAAACTCAAAATTTTGACCAGAAAAAAAAAATGACAGTGTTACCCCTTATGTTTTTTTTTTTCGGGGGGTGAAATATTAAGTTTCTCCAATCTTCTCAAAACTCTGGATTCTGATAGAGGGCCAGGGGACATGGACCTGGGTGCAAAAATTGAGGTTCTAGACCTTTCCAGAGCTGAGATATTGAAACTCAAAATTTTGACCAGAAAAAAAAATGACAGTGTTACCCCTTATGTTTTTTTTTTTCGGGGGGTGAAAAATTAAGTTTCTCCAATCTTCTCAAAACTCTGGATTCTGATAGAGGGCCACGAGACATGGACCTGGGTGCAAAAATTGAGGCTCTACACCCTTCCAGAGCTGAGATATTGAAACTCAAAATTTTGACCAGAAAAAAAAATGACAGTGTTACCCCTTATGTTTTTTTTTTTTCGGGGGGTGAAAAATTAAGTTTCTCCAATCTTCTCAAAACTCTGGATTCTGATAGAGGGCCACGAGACATGGACCTGGGTGCAAAAATTGAGGTTCTAGACCCTTCCAGAGCTGAGATATTGAAACTCAAAATTTTGACCAGAAAAAAAAATGACAGTGTTACCCCTTATTTTTTTTTGGGGGGGGTGAAAAATTAAGTTTCTCCAATCTTCTCAAAACTCTGGATTCTGATAGAGGACCAAGAGACATGGACCTGGGTGCAAAAATTGAGGTTCTAGACCCTTCCAGAGCTGAGATATTGAAACTCAAAATTTTGACCAGAAAAAAAATGACAGTGTTACCCCTTATGTTTTTTTTTCGGGGGGTGAAAAATTAAGTTTCTCCAATCTTCTCAAAACTCTGGATTCCGATAGAGGGCCACGAGACATGGACCTGGGTGCAAAAATTGAGGTTCTAGACCCTTCCAGAGCTGAGATATTGAAACTCAAAATTTTGACCAGAAAAAAAATGACAGTGTTACCCCTTATGTTTTTTTTTTCGGGGGGTGAAAAATTAAGTTTCTCCAATCTTCTCAAAACTCTGGATTCTGATAGAAGGCCACGAGACATGGACCTGGGTGCAAAAATTGAGGTTCTAGACCCTTCCAGAGCTGAGATATTGAAACTCAAAATTTTGACCAGAAAAAAAAATGACAGTGTTACCCCTTATGTTTTTTTAGGGGGATGAAAAATTAAGTTTCTCCAATCTTCTCAAAACTCTGGATTCTGATAGAGGGCCACGAGACATGGACCTGGGTGCAAAAATTGAGGTTCTAGACCCTTCCAGAGCTGAGATATTGAAACTCAAAATTTTGACCAGAAAAAAAAAATGACAGTGTTACCCCTTATGTTTTTTTTCGGGGGGTGAAAAATTAAGTTTCTCCAATCTTCTCAAAACTCTGGATTCTGATAGAGGGCCACGAGACATGGACATGGGTGCAAAAATTGAGGTTCTAGACCTTTCCAGAGCTGAGATATTGAAACTCAAAATTTTGACCAGAAAAAAAAAATGACAGTGTTACCCCTTATGTTTTTTTTCGGGGGGTGAAAAATTAAGTTTCTCCAATCTTCTCAAAACTCTGGATTCTGATGGAGGGCCACGAGACATGGACCTGGGTGCAAAAATTGAGGTTCTAGACCCTTCCAGAGCTGAGATATTGAAACTTAAAATTTTGACCAGAAAAAAAATTGACAGTGTTACCCCTTATGTTTTTTTTTCAGGGGGTGAAATATGAAGTTTCTCCAATCTTCTCAAAATTCTGGGTTCTGATAGAGGGCCACGAGACATGGACCTGGGTGCAAAAATTGAGGTTCTAGACCCTTCCAGAGCTGAGATATTGAAACTCGAAATTTTGACCAGAAAAAAAAGACAGTGTTACCCCTTATGTTTTTTTTCGGGGGGTGAAAAATTAAGTTTCTCCAATCTTCTCAAAACTCTGGATTCTGATAGAGGGCCACGAGACATGGACCTGGGTGCAAAAATTGAGGTTCTAGACCCTTCCAGAGCTGAGATATTGAAACTCAAAATTTTGACCAGAAAAAAAAAATGACAGTGTTACCCCTTATGTTTTTTTTTCGGGGGGTGAAAAATTAAGTTTCTCCAATCTTCTCAAAACTCTGGATTCTGATAGAGGGCCACGAGACATGGACCTGGGTGCAAAAATTGAGGTTCTAGACCCTTCCAGAGCTGAGATATTGAAACTCAAAATTTTGACCAGAAAAAAAATGACAGTGTTACCCCTTATGTTTTTTTTCGGGGGGTGAAAAATTAAGTTTCTCCAATCTTCTCAAAACTCTGGATTCTGATAGAGGGCCACGAGACATGGACCTGGGTGCAAAAATTGAGGTTCTAGACCCTTCCAGAGCTGAGATATTGAAACTCAAAATTTTGACCAGAAAAAAAAATGACAGTGTTACCCCTTATGTTTTTTTTTTCGGGGGGTGAAAAATTAAGTTTCTCCAATCTTCTCAAAACTCTGGATTCTGATAGAGGGCCACGAGACATGGACCTGGGTGCAAAAATTGAGGTTCTAGACCCTTCCAGAGCTGAGATATTGAAACACAAAATTTTGACCAGAAAAAAAATGACAGTGTTACCCCTTATGTTTTTTTTCGGGGGGGGGGGGGGGGGGGGGGGTGAAAAATTAAGTTTCTCCAATCTTCTCAAAACTCTGGATTCTGATAGAGGGCCAAGAGACATGGACCTGGGTACAAAAATTGAGGTTCTAGACCCTTCCAGAGCTGAGATATTGAAACTCAAAATTTTGACCAGAAAAAAAAAAATGACAGTGTTACCCCTTATGTTTTTTTTCGGGGGGTGAAAAATTAAGTTTCTCCAATCTTCTCAAAACTCTGGATTCTGATAGAGGGCCACGAGACATGGACCTGGGTGCAAAAATTGAGGTTCTAGACCTTTCCAGAGCTGAGATATTGAAACTCAAAATTTTGACCAGAAAAAAAAAATGACAGTGTTACCCCTTATGTTTTTTTTCGGGGGGTGAAAAATTAAGTTTCTCCAATCTTCTCAAAACTCTGGATTCTGATGGAGGGCCACGAGACATGGACCTGGGTGCAAAAATTGAGGTTCTAGACCCTTCCAGAGCTGAGATATTGAAACTTAAAATTTTGACCAGAAAAAAAATTGACAGTGTTACCCCTTATGTTTTTTTTCGGGGGGTGAAAAATTAAGTTTCTCCAATCTTCTCAAAACTCTGGATTCTGATAGAGGGCCACGATACATGGACCTGGGTGCAAAAATTTAGGCTCTAGACCCTTCCAGAGCTGAGATATTGAAACTCAAAATTTTGACCAGAAAAAAAAAATGACAGTGTTACCCCTTATGTTTTTTTTTTCAGGGGGTGAAAAATTAAGTTTCTCCAATCGTCTCAAAACTCTGGATTCTGATAGAGGGCCACGATACATGGACCTGGGTGCAAAAATTGAGGCTCTAGACCCTTCCAGAGCTGAGATATTGAAACTCAAAATTTTGACCAGAAAAAAAATGACAGTGTTACCCCTTATGTTTTTTTTCGGGGGGGGGGGGGGGGGGGGGGGGTGAAAAATTAAGTTTCTCC
The DNA here is from genome assembly GCA_038021265.1 of Cyprinella venusta. Taxonomy (NCBI): domain Eukaryota; kingdom Metazoa; phylum Chordata; class Actinopteri; order Cypriniformes; family Leuciscidae; genus Cyprinella; species Cyprinella venusta. Next base: position 6,990,156 of record CM075884.1, on the reverse strand, counting down.
AATCTTCTCAAAACTCTGGATTCTGATAGAGGGCCAAGAGACATGGACCTGGGTACAAAAATTGAGGTTCTAGACCCTTCCAGAGCTGAGATATTGAAACTCAAAATTTTGACCAGAAAAAAAAAATGACAGTGTTACCCCTTATGTTTTTTTTCGGGGGGTGAAAAATTAAGTTTCTCCAATCTTCTCAAAACTCTGGATTCTGATAGAGGGCCACGAGACATGGACCTGGGTGCAAAAATTGAGGTTCTAGACCTTTCCAGAGCTGAGATATTGAAACTCAAAATTTTGACCAGAAAAAAAAAATGACAGTGTTACCCCTTATGTTTTTTTTCGGGGGGTGAAAAATTAAGTTTCTCCAATCTTCTCAAAACTCTGGATTCTGATAGAGGGCCACGAGACATGGACCTGGGTGCAAAAATTGAGGTTCTAGACCCTTCCAGAGCTGAGATATTGAAACTTAAAATTTTGACCAGAAAAAAAATTGACAGTGTTACCCCTTATGTTTTTTTTCGGGGGGTGAAAAATTAAGTTTCTCCAATCTTCTCAAAACTCTGGATTCTGATAGAGGGCCACGATACATGGACCTGGGTGCAAAAATTTAGGCTCTAGACCCTTCCAGAGCTGAGATATTGAAACTCAAAATTTTGACCAGAAAAAAAAATGACAGTGTTACCCCTCATGTTTTTTTTTTCAGGGGGTGAAAAATTAAGTTTCTCCAATCGTCTCAAAACTCTGGATTCTGATAGAGGGCCACGATACATGGACCTGGGTGCAAAAATTGAGGCTCTAGACCCTTCCAGAGCTGAGATATTGAAACTCAAAATTTTGACCAGAAAAAAAAAAATGACAGTGTTACCCCTTATGTTTTTATGTTGTAAAGGCAAATCCACCTTGAGAACGCTAGTTGGTGCTAGTGAGCTACAGGAAGTGAGTTGGCTGCAGTGGGTGAGGAAGGCTCACCAAACGTGTTTGTGTTTTTTTGTTTGTTTTATGTTAGAATCAGTGTTTTTTTTTTGTTAGTTTTTGTTGAAGCTAAATCCTCCCGACAGCGAACGCTGTTTGGGAGGGATTTTATTTATTTTTTGCGTGTTTTTCTTTATGGACGGACAAACGTTAACGAACATTGCAATGGAGGCAGTACCACGAAGGCGAAACGACCATGGACCGGACCAACAACAAAGAGATGGACAAGAACGAGGGAATGAAATGAGAAAGGAGAAAGTGAAAAGGATGTACAAAAAGGAAGCGACAATAACGGTGGATTTGAAAGATGAAAAAGAGTTGAGAGCAATGGATATAATAAAAGCAGTGGCGGAGAAGATCGGAGAAGGGAAGATTTTGGCGGTAAGACCCAAACAAACAAATCAATATGAGGTCACACTTGAACAGGAGGAAGATACGGGATTATTATTAGATGGACTGGACATTAAAGGAAAGACATTTGGGGTTAAAAGTCTCCAAAACAAGGATTATGTTGTCTCTTTTATGCACCTGCCGGCTTACACAGAGGATACGGAAATATTCAATAAACTGGAACAATGGGGAGTAATCCCAGTATCTGGGGTTAAAAGAAGGGTCTATCCGGGCACAAATGTGGAGGATGGCACGCGATTTTTAAAAGTAAGGTTCCCAAGGGAGGTGGCGTCATTACCATACAGCACTAAACTGGAAACAGAAGAAGGACCACAATACTTCAGGGTGATGCATAGTCATCAGGTGAAGACCTGTAGATTGTGCATGAGCCCGGACCACGTGGTAAAAGACTGTCCAGATTTTAAGTGTTTTAAATGTGACGAGAAAGGCCACTTTGCAAGGAACTGCAACGCTGTTAAGTGCCCAGATTGCCGAGAGGTGCTTACAAGATGTGAATGCGGGACGGGGCAAGAGGAGGAGGAGGAGGAGGAGGAGGAGGAGGCGGAGGAAGAAGAGGAGCAGGTGAGCGGGCAGGTGCTAGAAAGAGACACAGAAAATGAGCAAGAAAAAGAATACAGAGGAAATGAGAAGAGTCAAATAATGGATGCTGAAAGGATGGACGATGACAATAAACAGGGGGAACAAACACCACAAGAGGACGAAAACGTGACACAAATGGACATAAATGTAAGTCTGGAGCAGAACGAGGAAAAGGACAAGGAAGTGGAAAATGAAGAGGACAATGTAGCTGTATCAAATAAAAGGAGAAGATCATTACAGATAAAACCAAACACGGAAAGAGCAAGGAAAAGAGTGACTTTAAAAGGTGAGCAAAAATGTCTGGATGGAGAGGAGCGGGTAAAGGATTCTGTGGAGATGAAATGAGAAGATGGATTTTAGCAATGTCTTTTTAAGAACTTTTTTTTGTTTTATGATTTTAAGAATGGTTACTTTTAATGCCAGAGGTTTAATGGACATGAAAAAATTTGAAAAAGTGAAGGAAGTGTGTAAAAGAGAAGACGTGATAATGTTACAAGAGACTAACTGGAAAGACTTGCATATAAGTGAAATAAGGAAAAAATGGAATGGAGAGATTTTATACAACAACGCTGATGATAGACTTGGAAGAGGAGTTGCAGTACTAATAAGAGAAAATAGAGATATAAAATGTAAAGTGGTATATAAAGATAATGAGGGGAAATGTTTAGGTTTTGAAATGGAATATGAAGAGAGGAAAATACTTGTAGTAAATGTACATGCACCACCGGAGGAGATTAAGAAGAGGGAATATTTTAATGGTTTAAAGGATCTTTTAAGGAAATATAAGGAAATTGTTATTATGGGGGATTTTAATGTTGTTTTTAGTAAACTGGACATGGCTGAAGGAATGGTTTTTAAGACAGATACAGGAAGAAAGGTGTTAAAAGGGCTAATGGAGGAAAATGAATTGATTGATGTATGGAGGGAAAGAAACGAAAAGAAAAAAGAATTTTCAAGAAGACAAATTGTGGGGAATTTTATTCGTAAAACGAGAATTGATTTCATTTTATGTACACGGAATATTGAAGGCTTTTTAGAAAAAATAAGATATGAAGAAACAAGTTTAAGTGATCACAAGCCTATGTTTATGCAAATTGATTGGGAGACAGTGAAAAGAGGGCCAGGAGTGTGGGTTTTAAATACAGGGATTTTAAAGAACAAAGACTATGTCTTAAGTGTACAACAAATCATAACAAAGGAAAAAGAAAATGGAATGTATAGAGAAGACAAAAGGATTTGGTGGGAAAATGTGAAGTATTTAATCAAAAAGTTTAGCATAAAATATTGTGAGATAATTCAGAGATGTAAAAAGAGTAAGGAAAAAGAAATACGAGAACAACTAGAAAAGGAATTGAACATGAATGAAAAGGATATACACAAAATTAAAGAAATAGAAGGAAAACTGAAAGAAATCGAAGAGGAAAAATATAATGGGGCACAATTAAGAAGTAAAGCAAAGTATACAGTGGAAGGAGAGAAATGTACTAAGTTCGTTTTTGACTTGGAAAGAAGAAGGGGAATGTCACAAACAATTAAAAGAATACAAAGGGAAGATGGAGAGATAGTGGAAACGAATGAGGAGATACTAAAAGCAATACAAGCATATTATGAAAAGCTATTTAAAGCAGAAGGAGTAAAAGAAGAAGAAAAAAGAGAATTATTGAAACAAATAAAAACCAAAGTAAGAGAGGACGACAAAAGGGAGTGTGACCTATATATAAGAGAGGAAGAGATAAAAAGAGCAATAAGTGAATTAAATAAAAGGAAAAGCCCTGGTATTGACGGTTTAGGGAATGAATTTTATATAACTTTTAAAGAATTTTTAACGGACATTTTAAAGGAAGTATATGAAGAGATTTTTAAGAAAGAGGAAATGAATCAGAGAATGGGGATGGGATTAATTAAGTTGATATATAAAAGAAAAGGAGAAAAAATAGATTTAAAAAATTATAGACCAATTACAATGCTGAATGCAGATTTGAAAATTTTAACAAAAGTACTAGCCAACAGATTGAAAGAGGTAATGCCAAACATAATCAAAACAAATCAAGTATATGGAGTGAAAGGGAAGGATATAGCAGACACAACAATATAATAGATAGAATAAGATATATGAAAGAAAAAAACAAGGATGGGTATGTTATTAGTTTAGATTTTGAAAAGGCCTTTGATAGAGTAGAACATGAGTATTTATTTGAAATTTTAAGTGAGTATGGGTTTGGGGAAAGTTTCATCAAATGGATTAAAATTTTATATAAAGGAGCAATAACAAGAGTAAAATGTAACGGTTTTTTGACAGAATGTTTTAAATTATCTAGGTCAATAAGACAAGGATGTCCACTATCAGCACTTTTTATATTCACTAGCTGCAGAACCTTTAGGGTTAGCTGTTAAAAGAGATAAAGCAGTAAGAGGGATAGATATTGAAGAAAGTGGGGAAAATGATAAAATATTTCAATATGCAGATGATACAACGATAATGGTTAAGGATATAAAGAGTGTTAAAAAAGCAATGGAAGTGGTACAGACGTTTTGTAGGGGATCAGGGAGCAAGATAAATGAAGAGAAAACGCTGTATATGAGATTTGGAAGGGCAGGTGTTTTAGCAAATGATTTCAAGTTTAAAGAAACAAAGGAAATAAAGATCGGTGTCTTAATAGGGAAAGACGAAAAACATGTTGAAGAAATAATGTGGGAAGAAATACTGGGAGGAATTGAAAGAAGATTAATATTTTGGAAACAGAGGACTTTAAGTTTAAAAGGGAAAGTTTTAATTATAAATGTTTTAATGGTAGCAAAGCTATGGTATGTTTTATATGTGACTTCTATGCCGATGTGGGTAGAAAAAAGGCTGAAAAAATGTTTTTTGGATTTTATATGGGATGGAAAACCTCCAAGAATTGCATACAATACTATAATAGGAGAAGTAGGAAAGGGAGGGATGGGATTGATAGATGTGGAACAAAGAAAAAATAGTTTAAGAGTTAAAGTAATAAAAAAGTATCTAGATGAGGAAAGTAAATCAGCATGGAAAAGGACAATGGGATATTTTTTAAATAAATGTGGGAATTTTAATTTGGGAGATAGTATTTTATGGATGAAAACTAAGAATTGGATGGCGAAAGGAATGCCGGATTTTTACAGAGAATTGATGAGCGCTTGGGGGAAATTTTTAACTATTGTTAATTTTAACCCTCAAGGTCGAGAGAGCATTTTAAACCAGCCTTTATTCTTAAACACCAGCATTTTAAATCAGGGGAATGTGATTTTTTTTAAGAAATGGTGGGATGTTGGGATCACAAGAGTCAGAGATGTTTTATATGAATTTAAAGAGGGATTTCTACCATTACAGTATATAATAGACACAATGGAGGTGGCAAAAGAGGATTTTAATGAACGAGAACTGCAAAATAAGTATGAAATAATGAAAGAATCAATACCCAAGGAGTGGATTAAAAGAATAGAAGATATGGAAGAAGAGAAACAAGGCAAAGATGTGCATGTAAGGTTGGGGGGAAAACTGTGTGCTTTTAAGGAATGTACTGTGAAAATGTTTTACTGCTTTTTTAGAGAGGGGGTTTTTAGGAAACCAAAAGCCAATGAGTACTGGCTACAGAAATACGAAAATCTAAATGAAGAGGATATTTGGAATAATATGACTGGTAAAATGATAGACGCAAAATTAGAGAGTTTTGAATATTTAATCAACAACAGAGCAATTTGTACTGACATTATCTTAAAAAAGATCAACATGGAATTAACTGAAAAATGTAAGGTGTGTAATATGGAAGATGAAAGTTTCTTACACCTGTTTTTAAATTGTAGACAATTGGATGATTTTAAGGAAAAGGGGGAAATATTGATTGAAATGTTGAGAGGGGAATTAAAAGAGAAGATTGTAGAATGGAACAGAGTGATGATGTTTGGGATGGAAGGAAAGGGTAAAAACAAAAGGTTTATTAATTTGTGTGTGATGTTAATGAAAAGTGCAATATGGGAGAGAAGAATTAATGCAAAAAAGGAAAAAATCGTGGTGGATGTTTGGATTGTTTTTAAAAGAAAAACCGAATTGTATATTGAAAGATTGTATGAGTATTTTAAATGTGAAAATAAGTTGGATGTTTTTTATAGATTTTTTACCCCAAGAGTTTTTGATGTTTTAAAGGATTTAATGTGGAAGTTGCCAGGAAGAGATTGATTTTTAAAATTATGTAAATGATATGTGATGTAGAGAAAATTATGTAATTGATATGTAATGTAGAGAAGTTGTGTAAGAAAATCTGTATCTTCAATGGAAATCTGTATCTTCTATATGAAATGTATATCTGTTTCACTATGTATTTTAATAAAAAAAAAAAAAAAAAGTGTTGTGATTCCATGTGGGAATACCAGGTTCAAGCCTTGCTTTTCTGCGTCTTTAGTTTTGTCGGGTTTGTCCGAGAGAAAAGAAGACATGCTCACAATAAAATAAGTGCATGAGTGTGGAAGGTCCAGTGGCTCAGTGGTGTGAGTGTTGCAGTTCCATATGGGAAAATGGGTTCAAACCTCACTATTGCGATGCTTTGCTTTATTTTCGTCGGGTTTGTTGAAAAGAAAAAAAAGACATGGCCCCCCAAAAAAGGAGTGTGAGGGTTGAAGGTCCAGTGGCTCAGTGGTGTGAGTGTCAATCTCTCGTGTGGAGAATCCAGGTTTGAATCTCTTGATGGTAAACTTTTTTTAGTTTGATTGGTTTGGTCCAAATAAAAGAACAAATCTTCAGCAAGGACGTCTAACTGTAAGTGCTTCAGTGGTAAAAAGCGTTGCTGTTCTGTGTTGGAAATCCTGGTTCAAATCTCACTTTTGCTGTTGAAATTACTTTAGTGTGATTTTTTGAGACAAACGGAAACATTGAAATGAAGATGCTCCTGTGGCTCAGTGGTCTGAGTGTTGTGATTCCATGTGGGAAACCCGGGTTCCAGCCTCACCCTTATCATGCTTTAGTTTCACTGGCTTTGTCCCAGAAAGACATGTTCCCAAAAAAGAATGTGTGAGTGTTTGTGGTCCAGTGGCTCAGAGTGTTGTGATTCCATGTGGGAAACCAGGGTTTGAGCCTCACTCTTATCATGCTTTAGTTTCACTGGCTTTGTCCAAGAAAGACATGTTCCCAAAAAAGGAAGTGTGAGTGTGTGTTGCTCAGTGGTCTTAGTGTTGTGATACCTTGTGGGAAACCTGGGTTCAAATCACACTCTTGTGACGCTTTAGTTTCACTGGATTGTCGAAGTAAGACATGCTCCCAAAAAAAGAAGAGTGAGTGTGCAAGCTACAGTGGCTCAGTGGTCTGAGTGTTATGGTTCCATGTGGAAAACCAGGGTTTGAGCCTCACTCTTATCATGCTTTAGTTTCACTGGCTTTGTCCAAGAAAGACATGTTCCCAAAAAAGGAAGTGTGAGTGTGTATGGTCCAGTGGCTCAGTGGTCTGAGTCTTGTGATTCCATGTGGGAGACCTGGATTCGAATCACACTTTTGTGATGCTTTAGTTTCACTGGATTGTCGAAGTCGACATGCTCCCAACTCGTCCACATGCTCCCAAAAAAAGAAGAGTGAGTGTGCAAGCTCCAGTGGCTCAGTGGTCTGAGTGTTATGGTTCCATGTGGGAAACCAGGGTTTGAGTCTCACTCTTACCATGCTTTAGTTTCAAGGGGTTTGTCCAAGAGAGAAAAAGACTTGCTCCCAAAAAATTAAGTATGTGTGTGGATGGTCCAGTGGCTCAGTGGGTGAGCTCTCACTCCCCAGTTGGGAGGTTCCTGGTTCAAGACTAGGCTGGACACTGAAGCAAGTGATGGATGGAGGAGGATGGAGGAGGATGGAGGAGGATGGAGGAGGATGGAGGAGGATGGAGGAGGATGGAGGAGGATGGAGGAGGATGGAGGAGGAGGAGGAGGAGGAGGAGGAGGAGGATGACTGAAGTTTGTGGAGGAGTATCTAGGATGAGAACTATAGGTAATAATGTGTATGAGGTAAGAAATAAAATATTTTTGGTGCATGGTAATATTGTGTAGATTTCATGTATTCCAAAATTGAAATTTTGGTTAAGTCCAACAAAAAAATGCCTCTCTCTGCAGCAACACCGCTGCTGGATATCGTCCCAGAAATCCCCAGGGGGAGGAGTTAGGTTATTTCCTCCCCCCTTCGTGTCCTGACCGTCTCTCGTCCCCCAGCTGCAGTTCTGGAGGATGTTCGTCAACGCAACCATGCTTCATGGTCCAGCCCGGTCTTGAACCAGGAACATCCCAACCTCCCGACTCGGGAGGGAGAGCTCATCCACGGAGCCACTGGACCATCCACGCTCAAACTTCTTTTTTTTGGGAGCATGTCTTCTTTATTTGGACCAAACCGGTGAAAGAAGAGTTTTACCAACAAGAGACTCAAACCAGGATTCTCCACACGAGAGCGCAACGCTCACACCACTGAGCCACTGGACCATACACGCTCACCCTTAATTTTTTGGGAGCATGTCTTTCTCTCTCTTGGACAAACCAGTTGAAACTAAAGCATGATAAGAGTGAGGCTCGAACCCTGGTTTCCCACATTGAATCACAACACTCAGACCACTGAGCCACTGGAGCACACACACTCACACTTCCTTTTTTTGGGAACATGTCTTCTTTATTTGGACCAAACCGGTGAAAGAAGAGTTTTACCAACAAGAGACTCAAACCAGGATTCTCCACACGATTCCACGACTCCACACTGGACCATCCACACTCGTACTTAATTTTGTGGGAGCATGTCTTTTTCTCTCTTGGACAAACCCATTGAAAATAAAGCATCGTAAGAGTGTGATTTGAACCTGGGTTTCCCACATAGAATCACAACACTCAGACCACTGAGCCACAGGAGCTTCTTCATTTCAATGTTTCTGTTTGTCTCAAAAAATCACACTAAAGTAATTTCAACCGCAAAAGTGAGATTTGAACCAGGGTTGTCAACACAGAACAGCAACGCTTTTACCACTGAACCACTTACAGTTGGATGTCCTTTTTGAAGATTGGTCTTTTTATTTGGACCAAACCAATCAAACTAAAAATGTTAACCATCAAGAGACTCAAACCTGGATTCTCCACACGAGAGATTGACACACCACTGAGCCATTCAAGCTTCCACTCTTTCACTTTCTTTTGCAGGCATTTCTTTTTTATTTGGACAAAACCATTCAAAATAAAGCATTTTAATGCAAAGAGTGGGACTTGAACCCAAATCCTCAATATGATAGAGGAACACTCTGACCACTGAGCCATTCAAGCTTGCGCTTTTTCACTTTATTTTGCAGGCATGTCTTTTTTATTTGGACAAAACCCTTCAAAATAAAGCATTTTAATGCAAAAAGTGGGACTTGAACCCATATCCTCAACTTGATAGAGCAACACTCTAACCACGGAGCCATTCAAGCTTCCACTTTTTCACTTTATTTTGCAGGCCTGTCTTTTTTATTTGGACAAAACCCTTCAAATTAAAGCATTTTAATGCTAAGAGTGGGACTTGAACCCAAATCCTCAACATGATAGAGGAACACTCTAACCACTGAGCTATTCAAGCTTCCACTCTTTCAGTTTATTTTGCAGGCATTTCTTTTTTATTTGGACAAAACCCTTCAAAATAAAGAATTTTAATGCTAAGAGTGGGACTTGAACCCATATCCTCAACATGATAGAGCAACACTCTAACCACTGAGCCATTCAAGCTTCCACTCTTTCACTTGATTTTGCAGGCATTTCTTTTTTATTTGGACAAAACCCTTCAAAATAAAGAGTTTTAATGCTAAGAGCAGGACTTGAACCTAAATCCTCAACATGAAAGAGTAACACTCTAACCACTGAGCCATTCAAGCTTCCAGACTTTCACTTTATTTTGCAGGCATGTCTTTTTTATTTGGACAAAACCATTCAAAATAAAGCTTTTTAATGCAAAGAGTTGGACTTGAACCCAAATCCTCAACATGATAGAGGAACACTCTAACCACGGAGCCATTCAAGCTTCTACTCTTTCACTTTTTTTGCAGAATTGTCTTTTTTTATTTGGACAAAACCATTCAAAATAAAGCATTTTAATGCAAAGAGTTGGACTTGAACCCAAATCCTCAACATGACAGAGGAACACTCTAACCACTGAGCCACTCAAGCATCCACTCTTTCACTTTATTTTGCAGGCCTGTCTTTTTTATTTGGACAAAACCCTTCAAATTAAAGCATTTTAATGCTAAGAGTGGGACTTGAACCCAAATCCTCAACATGATAGAGGAACACTCTAACCACTGAGCTATTCAAGCTTCCACTCTTTCAGTTTATTTTGCAGGCATTTCTTTTTTATTTGGACAAAACCCTTCAAAATAAAGAATTTTAATGCTAAGAGTGGGACTTGAACCCATATCCTCAACATGATAGAGCAACACTCTAACCACTGAGCCATTCAAGCTTCCACTCTTTCACTTGATTTTGCAGGCATTTCTTTTTTATTTGGACAAAACCCTTCAAAATAAAGAGTTTTAATGCTAAGAGCAGGACTTGAACCTAAATCCTCAACATGAAAGAGTAACACTCTAACCACTGAGCCATTCAAGCTTCCAGACTTTCACTTTATTTTGCAGGCATGTCTTTTTTATTTGGACAAAACCATTCAAAATAAAGCTTTTTAATGCAAAGAGTTGGACTTGAACCCAAATCCTCAACATGATAGAGGAACACTCTAACCACGGAGCCATTCAAGCTTCTACTCTTTCACTTTTTTTGCAGAATTGTCTTTTTTTATTTGAACTGTTAGGGGTTAACAGTCAAAGGACCCAGAACCAGATATGAAGAATGAAGACCCGGAGTCTGAATTATAAAAAATTAAAGAAAAGTTTACTGAATATAGTTTGCCATTTCATCAGCAGAAGTCAGCTTCAAGACTCACTCAGGAGTTCGTAGGCCGCCCCCTTACAGTTACAACAGTCACAGTAGTTATACCATTTTCAAGGTCTAAGCTACGTCATTTCTTACACGTTGAATGATTCTCATTGGCTAAGAAATAGATAAACACAGTAATTTTCCACACATATACAGATAGACGAAGCATATCTCCATCGATGATGTATCTGACATTCAGAGGCACGTCATGACCTTCCAGGTCACAGATTGTCCAGAACAACAACTCAAGTCAATCTCAAATAATGACCGTGGTTCCTTAACCTGTAACTGTAGTAAGACTTTAACAAAGAAATGGTGCCTTAAACTATTTGCTTCAATGACCCCTTTATGTTTTAACACTCATACATAAACCAAAATCCCTTTCCCTATTATTTTCACTGTTACCACATTCACATAGGGCACTAGCAAATAAGAGCTCCCATCAAGGCTGAAGAGAGTCTGAGCGGCTTATTATCAGTTAAGTGTACCAAAACATAATGGTAAAACATTCACTCGTTTGGGAGAAAAACAGATAACATTTGCTCCTCAGAAAGCAAATATAATAAAAGAGTACATTTTAATAAAACTATTAAAGTTCAATATAGCAATGCTCAATATAGCTTGACCATCGGTACACAGAAGTATCATATGTGTTGGACATATGTGTTCACGGCGCTTTTTATAGGATCCATAAACCTTTCTCCTGAGACCAGAGAAAGAGACAAATGGCCTTGTGCACCTAAAAGAAGCTGGTTACTTACATCAGCATGCATTTAAGAATATGATTTCACAAGCAAAAGTACAATAAATGATTAAGTAATAATGAACATACTTAATTATTGATTTCATAAAATAAATAATAAGCATTCAAAAGGATATTAAGATTTATATGCTGAAGAGGCAAGGGATTCTGACCACCCCCTTCAGTCCCCCGTTTTAGACCAATGTGGGGTCCAATACCGCCACGTCTGGTCTAACCAGTGAGGTCACTACGGAAAGGGGGAGTGGTGACGCATGCTCCCCTGACGGGTCACACTTGTCTCTTCACCTCGTCACGGACATGCTGGAAACTAAAAATTCCAGTCCCCATTAAGAGGCTCTCCCATGCCTTCCACTCACAACAGGGCATCAATGTCATTCTTCCTCAATTTATCAGTCAGGTTAACATTTTTATAAAACACAACTGATTACGAAACAAGTACATATTTACTTCTCTGGAATCCGGGCTAAATAAACAAGCACGGTTGCTGTATTCCTAGCATGGGCTAGACCCTCAGTCACTACTCAGATCCTAAATAAGGACATTGTCTATAATCATGAATACCAGAATATAAGCACTATTATTTATTTAAAACCATAATTTTCAAATCCTTTTATTATAAACAGCATTGGATAGTTAATCCGTTATTTTCACTACCCACTTTATAGACCCTTTAGGTTCAAAACACAATGGTTGTCAAACAAAAATATAACAACAAAAAAATTCAATTATGAATAATTAAGATCCATGATAATCGATTCAACACTTTTAAATCTTTACTGAAATTATCATTCAGTTTATGGTCACATAGCCTGTATCAGTTTAATTGTATAACATCTTACACCTTTTTTTTAATGATTATTATTGTTTCAAAAATAGAAATAAAATGAAACAACTTCACAACATCAGTTTAGTTATTATTTTACCACTAAAATATAGAATTTTTCCCCATTCTACTTAATAAAGCTTTTGTCCATTTCTTATCTTTATATCACGTTAAACCCTGTTAATCATAGAATGGCTTATTTTTATGCTGAAACATTTCATACGATTTAAACTTAATTTAACCTATATTTCTTCCATATTTACCTATTTACCTACACGCCTCAAGTACTAACCAGTACATAATTGTTTGCTTACAATCCATACAAACATATCTCACAAAACAACCTTTTTGTTTTTCACTTCCCTCTTCCAACAAGTCTCTCACCACTGTCAGCCTAGTGACACTTAGAGTTCCCTCGTTAGGGAAATTACTTTAATAATTCTTCAAAACCCTTGGTTTCTTATCATTAATTTCAACGTTATTTTTCCTTATAACTACTTCTCACAGTATTTGTCTATCAACTGTTTAGTCTAAAGAATATTAGAATAATATAAGTCCAAAAAATATTATCAGTATCGTCTCAGTCCCACTTATCCTTATAGTTTTACAGAAACCGAAATATTATCTTACTCAGATCCCAACCTCTAAGACAGCCTTAAAGCTGCTTTCTCATTTAACCTTTATTAACTGAATTGTAGTTTTCTTAGACATCTAATGTCAAACATCCATTCTATGGATTGAGAAATAACATTTTTTTTTTTTTTAAGAAGTTATATTCACTTCATTGTTCGCCCACCGGCCTTTCATAAGAAAATGAGGGAGCTCACTCTGGATAATTTTAATAGTGACTTAGCCAATGTGTCACTTTGTCTCTCTGCCGTCAAGTCTATAATTTCTTTATTTACGTTTATCACAAAGATCCCACATAGTCGTCTTTTTAAATGTAGACCCTCAGTTGAATTTAGACAAGAGTTTGTACCCCATAATGGACGGCAATCTTTAACTTTACAATTCCAGTTCATATAAAATACTAATCCAGAGAGTAATTCAGATCAATATCATAAATGACAAAAGTATTCATAATTACCAATAGCAGACAGAGCTGGAAAACCAGTCCAATTAAAGCTCGTCCCATGTTCTCTATTGTCTTTTCATCAGATTGACTCAGAAATGTCAACCTTTTAAAGTTTGTCATTCCACTAAACCCATCTGTAATGATAAAACACTCATTCCAGTGGTTAATGACACAACATCCTCAAAATCAGGAGATAATAGTACCCCAAACTAACACATATAAAACATAAAGTGCCGTCACCAAGAAAATACACACATTCATTCACTGTAAGAAATATTTTCAAGATTTGTTATCACAACATATTTTCTTTTGTCAAATCAACTTTATAATTTATTTATAATTTATTTAGTTGAGATAATTTATTTTGAGTTTCTGAGGATTAAATTAATCTCCTTCATTGTATTAACTCACTTTTTCCATTTCAATCAACTTAAAATTTTAAGGCAACCCAGGTTACTTACTTTTTAAAGTTAAACCAACAATATTTGTTTTACAGTTTAGTAATCACAAGATTTTTTTTTTTTCTTGTAGCTTTTATTTAATTGTTTATGGTCTCTAAACCAGTTTCAAAGCATGCCTGCTTATTACTCATTTACTTTTACACAGTCAGCTGGGTTGTTTTGGTTCATTAACATTATTTTGTTTAAGCTTTCTTTAGCAGCCAAAACAGAAAGACAGGCACAGTTTCCATCCCTTCCTCCATTCAAGTCTCTCTCACTATAACAAAATAATCTTTTTAACAGCCTCCTAAGACTGTAACTTAGACAACATTTAAATTCCTTTGACAATTCACCTTTGTTAACCAGACTTTTCTTAAATCTACAAAACTGTCTCCATCTTTAGTCACCACCATGTCTAACGACCTTCAGGAGTCAAAATTATGTTAGACATATTAGTTCTAAATCAACTCTATAATTTTCCTTGCCCATAAGGCAACCGACATCAAAAAGTTTTATTACTGTCCCCACAACTACAAATGGGAATCACTTCATGGCCCCGACTGAACCCCGAAAGCCCATTTCCTGTTAGCTCTTTATCTATAATCTCCATCAGGGTGTGGTCCCTGGCATACATAGAGCTTGTCACAATGAGAAACAAGCCATACAGTGAATGCGGTTTCTGGTGAGTGGGATAGAGGGACTTACGTTTCCTGGGGCAGACTGCCGTGACTCCTCACAGCTCCATCCCCCCTAACGATACAGGATGCTGTTGGCCTCGCAGACACCCGTCCACTCTCATACCCAACCTCACATAAACACCTCCATCAGGAGATGCCCAGTGTCTGCGTGATCCCCCTGCCTTAGGTTGCCTCCTATTTGGCCAAAGAAGGTCTTACCCGTCATCGAGATGACCACTCGTGCACACATGGTGACCGCCATTTTCTCAAAACCGTTTTCTTCAACAAAATCTGTTGTTTCTGGAGCTTAGGAAAAATATTCGAGAGTCACCAGGGCCATTCGGACTGCCTAATAGTTGTAACACAGGGAGACAGGTTAATAACAACAGTTTTCAATCACTTAAATCCATTAACCATCTTAAAAAGCAGCAACCTAGCTACTCAGTGGATTTAGATCACAAGCGTACATTCAGTGTACTTCATCTGTAGGCGGAGCCATTGGCCCCGCCCCCGTTTCATGGTGGGGACTAAGATCTTCAGACAAAGAAGTTACTGGTTCACAAACAACCTAGTCAAAGATGTCAATTCGTTTCATTTATTATTATTTTAAAGACTTCTTTAAAGTACTTCAGTTTTACCTAACGTAAAATACCAATTGCCCTCTGAATGGCAATGATTTCTTTTAACATCTCTGTGTCTATGATCTTCAACTGAAACACTGTGCTTTACTATAAACAGCTTATTATCACTTATGACACAGGCTCAGATAACAGCTTTAGCTGACATTGAATGAGAGAGAGACTGTGAGGAATTCAGGACTGGTACTGCACTCTCATAAACTTCTAACATCAAACTTTATCTCATCGTTTAACTCTATTCCAACTTAAGGCATCTTTGCCAGAAATTACATAAGGTTTCAAATAAATGTATTAGTTAAATTAGTCTTTTGCCCACATCAGGGAATTAAGGCATTATTAATTTTCACTCAGATTGAGTCTGTTGTACTGGCAGTTTCAGCCACAGTACACATCAGATTCAGATAAGCAAATTGTTTCATTTAAAACTTATTTTTTGAAAGCTAAACATCAGCATTTCATAAACATTTCATGGTCAACTTCTCAAGCTGTTTGTTTAATCAGCATTCAGCAACTGCTAATAAAGTACTGCTTCTGCTTATTTGTTCTTAGATAAAATAATTATTCTAGTTCTCAATACGTTTCTCATTTCTCAATCTCAATTTTAATCGTCAAGTTCTCAACCATAGTTTAATATATGACTTAAGTTTTCTCTTGGAGTTTATCAATCTCCAATTAGGTTTCACACTAACTTTGACGAGGCAAGCACTCTCTGCTTGTGATACTTTTGCAGTTATTGTAAATCATCTGTGAGATTAGTCTCTCTATATCATCTAAAACCTTTTTATAAATGTTTAATTAAAACACAATCTTTCTTTTTAGTTACTTTGATATATTTTGCAACTCACATTTGTTGGAGTCATTCATTTTACATCAAACTGTAGGCCTATTCATCAATTCACTTTTAAAAATTACTATTATACTGTAGATCCTTTCTTTAAGAGGATTCACTTTAAAACTTCAATCTTTTGACCTTGTTTTTATCTGTCATTTTTCAGATGAAAAAGGTTAATGTAGTCATTTAAACACGAATCTACTTCCAACCCCACATTAATACCAGAAATGTGTTGTCATTTTATCAAATTTTAAAACACATTCTCAGTGGGCATTTACAGTTACGCGTTAAATGATCCTGCTGACCACAATTAAAACACTCTCTGTCAGCTCAAACTTCCTGAACACACTTGAAGCAGTGTGTGTCCCATTCAGGAATGCACACAGAGCCACTGATAAGCAGTTATCTGTGTTCCTTACAGTCTACCAGCGGCAGATTTAATCCCAATAGCCCAATCAGGATCTTCATCATTATTATTGACAGAACAATAATTTTCATAAGCTGCATCGAAATGCTCAAAATATTGAGCAAAATATTGAATATTGAGTTGTTTTCACAAAGTTTCAATTTAACTTTAATCACTTGCTTAGGGAAATTATTCCCGCCCCAGAATTTATTTTACTTGCTTTTTGTAATGCTCATTAGCAATATGAGGCTAAACATTTTTCATCTTTCAGTTTCTTTATAACCAGTCAAGTTGTGGTTTAAATTTTCAGTCAGAATCAAAACCCTGACTACATTTACTTAAGAATTTCTGCAAATTTCTTCAAAGTGAGGGCTTCAGAGCACAGCTGTTTACAGCGTTTGCTCTCTTCTGTCCCACTATTTGTTTTAGGACTGTTCAGATTACTGATAAAGTTATCCAATTTTTCTGCCATATCTTAATCATAGTTCATACTCACCTGAAATTATTGCAGAAATGGAGGCGGCAATCTTTGAACAACCCAGCTTGGCTTCTGCGTGATGAAACTGCAAAGTATACTGCAAAATCACAGTTACATATACTGGTCCATGCCAATTTGGGTCCCAACTTTTTATTATTTTTTTTTCCCCGGAATCATTCCTGATGCATCCCTGGCAAACAACCCTGTTTTTGTTAGTATCCCTAACTGCCTGATTCACTAAATTCGGGGTACCCCTATCTGAGATGGAAGAGATAGAGTAGGTTCGCGGTGCCCTAGACCTCCCGTCTAGGGTCGTACTCTGCTGGGGTGGTGCTACACCAACCAATGCCCAGTGGGCCCCCACAGAGCACGCTTCGCTTGCGCTGTCTGCTTTTGTTAAACTTTAAACAATGCTATCAGCGACTTTTTCTTTATACTTTTAACCCTTAAGTATAATAACTCTTCACTCTCCTCATCGGAGTGAAGCTCTTTGACTTTTCTTTATACTTTAACCCTTAAGTATAATAACTCTTCACTCTCCTCATCGGAGTGAAGCTCTTTGACTTTTCTTTATACTTTAACCCTTAAGTATAATAACTCTTCACTCTCCTCATCGGAGTGAAGCTCTTTGACTTTTCTTTATACTTTAAACCTTTAGTATAATTAACTTCTTCACTCGCCTCATCGGAGTGAAGACTCTCCCGACCTCCTTCAAAATCTCTTCCAGTCAGACAGCCCTAACAATTAACAAAAGCTTACTACCTTGTTTGTTGATTTGCCAGGGGTGTCACCGAGAATAATTGCCAGCGCATCCTCCACCAAACTGTTAGGGGTTAACAGTCAAAGGACCCAGAACCAGATATGAAGAATGAAGACCCGGAGTCTGAATTATAAAAAATTAAAGAAAAGTTTACTGAATATAGTTTGCCATTTCATCAGCAGAAGTCAGCTTCAAGACTCACTCAGGAGTTCGTAGGCCGCCCCCTTACAGTTACAACAGTCACAGTAGTTATACCATTTTCAAGGTCTAAGCTACGTCATTTCTTACACGTTGAATGATTCTCATTGGCTAAGAAATAGATAAACACAGTAATTTTCCACACATATACAGATAGACGAAGCATATCTCCATCGATGATGTATCTGACATTCAGAGGCACGTCATGACCTTCCAGGTCACAGATTGTCCAGAACAACAACTCAAGTCAATCTCAAATAATGACCGTGGTTCCTTAACCTGTAACTGTAGTAAGACTTTAACAAAGAAATGGTGCCTTAAACTATTTGCTTCAATGACCCCTTTATGTTTTAACACTCATACATAAACCAAAATCCCTTTCCCTATTATTTTCACTGTTACCACATTCACATAGGGCACTAGCAAATAAGAGCTCCCATCAAGGCTGAAGAGAGTCTGAGCGGCTTATTATCAGTTAAGTGTACCAAAACATAATGGTAAAACATTCACTCGTTTGGGAGAAAAACAGATAACATTTGCTCCTCAGAAAGCAAATATAATAAAAGAGTACATTTTAATAAAACTATTAAAGTTCAATATAGCAATGCTCAATATAGCTTGACCATCGGTACACAGAAGTATCATATGTGTTGGACATATGTGTTCACGGCGCTTTTTATAGGATCCATAAACCTTTCTCCTGAGACCAGAGAAAGAGACAAATGGCCTTGTGCACCTAAAAGAAGCTGGTTACTTACATCAGCATGCATTTAAGAATATGATTTCACAAGCAAAAGTACAATAAATGATTAAGTAATAATGAACATACTTAATTATTGATTTCATAAAATAAATAATAAGCATTCAAAAGGATATTAAGATTTATATGCTGAAGAGGCAAGGGATTCTGACCACCCCCTTCAGGACAAAACCATTCAAAATAAAGCATTTTAATGCAAAGAGTTGGACTTGAACCCAAATCCTCAACATGACAGAGGAACACTCTAACCACTGAGCCACTCAAGCATCCACTCTTTCACTTTATTTTGCAGGCCTGTCTTTTTTATTTGGACAAAACCCTTCAAATTAAAGCATTTTAATGCTAAGAGTGGGACTTGAACCCAAATCCTCAACATGATAGAGGAACACTCTAACCACTGAGCTATTCAAGCTTCCACTCTTTCAGTTTATTTTGCAGGCATTTCTTTTTTATTTGGACAAAACCCTTCAAAATAAAGAATTTTAATGCTAAGAGTGGGACTTGAACCCATATCCTCAACATGATAGAGTAACACTCTAACCACTGAGCCATTCAAGCTTCCACTCTTTCATTTTATTTTGCAGCAATGTCTTTTTTATTTGGACAAAACACTTCAAAATAAAGAATTTTAATGCTAAGAGCGGACTTGAACCCAAATCCTCAACATGATAGAGTAACACTCTGACCACTGAGCCATTCAAGCTTCCACTTTTTCTCTTTATTTTGCAGGCATGTCTTTTTTATTTGGACAAAACCCTTCAAAATAAAGAATTCTAATGCTAAGAGCAGGACTTGAACCTAGATCCTCAACATGATAGAGTAACACTCTAACCACTGAGCCATTCAAGCTTCCACTCTTTCACTTTATTTTGCAGGCATTTCTTTTTTATTTGGACAAAACCCTTCAAAATAAAGAGTTTTAATGCTAAGAGCAGACTTGAACCCAAATCCTCAACATGATAGAGTAACACTCTAACCACTGAGCCATTCAAGCTTTTTGTCTCAAAACTCTGGATTCTGATAGAGGGCCACGAGACATGGACCTGGGTGCAAAAATTGAGGCTGTAGACCCTTCCAGAGCTGAGATATTGAAACTCAAAATTTTGACCAGAAAAAAAATGACAGTGTTACCCCTTATGTTTTTTTCCGGAGGTGAAAAATTAAGTTTCTCCAATCTTCTCAAAATTCTGGATTCTGATAGAGGGCCACGAGACATGGACCTGGGTGCAAAAATTGAGGCTGTAGACCCTTCCAGAGCTGAGATATTGAAACTCAAAATTTTGACCAGAAAAAAAAAGACAGTGTTACCCCTTATGTTTTTTTTCGGGGGGTGAAATATTAAGTTTCTCCAATCTTCTCAAAACTCTGGATTCTGATAGAGGGTGTTACGTTCCTCCTGATGGCTAATCCAGGGGAAAGGAGGTGCAACAATATTTAAAAATAAACCCGGGCAAAAGAGGACAGTAAGTCAGACTAAAATGCAAACTGAAGGGTATTTATTACAGAATTCACAATAAAAACCACTTCAAACTAGTCTCTCAAAAAAAAGATAGCAATAAACAATGTAAGACGACAGTAAACAGTGTAAGACAACAATGAACAGTGTAAGACAACACTAAACTGACTTAATAACTACAGTAACCAGCTCAAACCCTATATGAACAATTAAGTAGTCCTCTCTCCACCACGGAGGCTAAGCCCCAGACACTGTTCTGGTCTCACAAGGATCTAGCTCAATAATCAACCCACTGGTTGGATGGCTGAATTTGTCTCTGTTCCGTTGGTTCGGCTGGTTGACAGTAATCTGCTCACAGACTGACTGGTTGGTTAGTTCATTGGTGGTTCTCTGCTCACAGAGGGTTGTCTTTTTGGATGACTATGGTAGTAATCTGCTCACGGACGTTTCTCTCGCCATTGCAGTGTGCAAACCAAGCCTTCTTATCCTCCAGGCACTGAGTATCATTGGACACACCTGCTGCCACACACTCAGTTAATTAGGCACCCCTGCTGGGACTCACTCATGGAACCTAAACATGCAGCCTGAAAGAAAGAAAGAGAAAAAAAACACAACACAACCCAACACATATCCCTAGGATTGTAACAGAGGGTCACGAGACGTGGACCTGGGTGCAAAAATTGAGGCTGTAGACCCTTCCAGAGCTGAGATATTGAAACTCAAAATTTTGACCAGAAAAAAAATGACAGTGTTACCCCTTATGTTTTTTTTTCGGGGGGTGAAAAATTAAGTTTCTCCAATCTTCTCAAAACTCTGGATTCTGATAGAGAGCCACGAGACATGGACCTGGGTGCAAAAATTGAGGCTCTAGACCCTTCCAGAGCTGAGATATTGAAACTCAAAATTTTGACCAGAAAAAAAAAATGACAGTGTTACCCCTTATGTTTTTTTTCGGGGGGTGAAAAATTAAGTTTCTCCAATCTTCTCAAAACTCTGGATTCTGATAGAGGGCCACGAGACATGGACCTGGGTGCAAAAATTGAGGTTCTAGACCCTTCCAGAGCTGAGATATTGAAACTCAAAATTTTGACCAGAAAAAAAAAATGACAGTGTTACCCCTTATGTTTTTTTTCGGGGGGTGAAAAATTAAGTTTCTCCAATCTTCTCAAAACTCTGGATTCTGATAGAGGGCCACGAGACATGGACCTGGGTGCAAAAATTGAGGTTCTAGACCCTTCCAGAGCTGAGATATTGAAACTCAAAATTTTGACCAGAAAAAAAAATGACAGTGTTACCCCTTATGTTTTTTTTCGGGGGGTGAAAAATTAAGTTTCTCCAATCTTCTCAAAACTCTGGATTCTGATAGAGGGCCACGAGACATGGACCTGGGTGCAAAAATTGAGGTTCTAGACCCTTCCAGAGCTGAGATATTGAAACTCAAAATTTTGACCAGAAAAAAAATGACAGTGTTACCCCTTATGTTTTTTTTCGGGGGGGTGAAAAATTAAGTTTCTCCAATCTTCTCAAAACTCTGGATTCTGATAGAGGGCCAAGAGACATGGACCTGGGTGCAAAAATTGAGGTTCTAGACCCTTCCAGAGCTGAGATATTGAAACTCAAAATTTTGACCAGAAAAAAAAAAATGACAGTGTTACCCCTTATGTTTTTTTTTCGGGGGGTGAAATATGAAGTTTCTCCAATCTTCTCAAAACTCTGGGTTCTGATAGAGGGCCACGAGACATGGACCTGGGTGCAAAAATTGAGGTTCTAGAACCTTCCAGAGCTGAGATATTGAAACTCAAAATTTTGACCAGAAAAAAAAGACAGTGTTACCCCTTATGTTTTTTTTCGGGGGGTGAAAAATTAAGTTTCTCCAATCTTCTCAAAACTCTGGGTTCTGATAGAGGGCCACGAGACATGGACCTGGGTGCAAAAATTGAGGTTCTAGACCCTTCCAGAGCTGAGATATTGAAACTCGAAATTTTGACCAGAAAAAAAAGACAGTGTTACCCCTTATGTTTTTTTTCGGGGGGTGAAAAATTAAGTTTCTCCAATCTTCTCAAAACTCTGGATTCTGATAGAGGGCCACGAGACATGGACCTGGGTGCAAAAATTGAGGTTCTAGACCCTTCCAGAGCTGAGATATTGAAACTCAAAATTTTGACCAGAAAAAAAATGACAGTGTTACCCCTTATGTTTTTTTTTCGGGGGGTGAAAAATTAAGTTTCTCCAATCTTCTCAAAACTCTGGATTCTGATAGAGGGCCACGAGACATGAACCTGGGTGCAAAAATTGAGGTTCTAGACCCTTCCAGAGCTGAGATATTGAAACTCAAAATTTTGACCAGAAAAAAAAATGACAGTGTTACCCCTTATGTTTTTTTTCGGGGGGGGTGAAAAATTAAGTTTCTCCAATCTTCTCAAAACTCTGGATTCTGATAGAGGGCCACGAGACATGGACCTGGGTGCAAAAATTGAGGTTCTAGACCCTTCCAGAGCTGAGATATTGAAACTCAAAATTTTGACCAGAAAAAAAAAATGACAGTGTTACCCCTTATGTTTTTTTTCGGGGGGTGAAAAATTAAGTTTCTCCAATCTTCTCAAAACTCTGGATTCTGATAGAGGGCCACGAGACATGGACCTGGGTGCAAAAATTGAGGTTCTAGACCCTTCCAGAGCTGAGATATTGAAACTCAAAATTTTGACCAGAAAAAAAAAATGACAGTGTTACCCCTTATGTTTTTTTTCGGGGGGTGAAAAATTAAGTTTCTCCAATCTTCTCAAAACTCTGGATTCTGATAGAGGGCCACGAGACATGGACCTGGGTGCAAAAATTGAGGTTCTAGACCCTTCCAGAGCTGAGATATTGAAACTCAAAATTTTGACCAGAAAAAAAAATGACAGTGTTACCCCTTATGTTTTTTTTTCGGGGGGTGAAAAATTAAGTTTCTCCAATCTTCTCAAAACTCTGGATTCTGATAGAAGGCCACAAGACATGGACCTGGGAGCAAAGATTGAGGCTCTAGACCCTTCCAGAGCTGAGATATTGAAACTCAAAATTTTGACCAGAAAAAAAAAAATGACAGTGTTACCCCTTATGTTTTTTTTCGGGGGGTGAAAAATTAAGTTTCTCCAATCTTCTCAAAACTCTGGATTCTGATAGAGGGCCACGAGACATGGACCTGGGTGCAAAAATTGAGGCTCTAGACCCTTCCAGAGCTGAGATATTGAAACTCAAAATTTTGACCAGAAAAAAAAAATGACATTGTTACCCCTTATGCTTTTTTTTTCGGGGGGTGAAAAATTAAGTTTCTCCAATCTTCTCAAAACTCTGGATTCTGATAGAGGGCCACGAGACATGGACCTGGGTGCAAAAATTGAGGCTCTAGACCCTTCCAGAGCTGAGATACTGAAACTCAAAATTTTGACCAGAAAAAAAAAATGACAGTGTTACCCCTTATGTTTTTTTTTTCGGGGGTGAAAAATTAAGTTTCTCCAATCTTCTCAAAACTCTGGATTCTGATAGAGGGCCACGAGACATGGACCTGGGTGCAAAAATTGAGGCTCTAGACCCTTCCAGAGCTGAGATATTGAAACTCAAAATTTTGACCAGAAAAAAAATGACAGTGTTACCCCTTATTTTTTTTTCAGGGGGTGAAAAATTAAGTTTCTCCAATCTTCTCAAAACTATGGATTCTGATAGAAGGCCACGAGACATGGACCTGGGTGCAAAGATTGAGGCTCTAGACGCTTCCAGAGCTGAGATATTGAAACTCAAAATTTTGACCAGAAAAAAAATGACAGTGTTACCCCTTATGTTTTTTTTTCGGGGGGTGAAAAATTAAGTTTCTCCAATCTTCTCAAAACTCTGGATTCTGATAGAGGGCCACGAGACATGGACCTGGGTGCAAAAATTGAGGTTCTAGACCCTTCCAGAGCTGAGATATTGAAACACAAAATTTTGACCAGAAAAAAAAATGACAGTGTTACCCCTTATGTTTTTTTTCGGGGGGTGAAAAATTAAGTTTCTCCAATCTTCTCAAAACTCTGGATTCTGATAGAGGGCCACGAGACATGGACCTGGGTGCAAAAATTGAGGTTCTAGACCCTTCCAGAGCTGAGATATTGAAACTCAAAATTTTGACCAGAAAAAAAAAATGACAGTGTTACCCCTTATGTTTTTTTTCGGGGGGTGAAAAATTAAGTTTCTCCAATCTTCTCAAAACTCTGGATTCTGATAGAGGGCCACGAGACATGGACCTGGGTGCAAAAATTGAGGTTCTAGACCCTTCCAGAGCTGAGATATTGAAACTCAAAATTTTGACCAGAAAAAAAAAAAATGAGAGTGTTACCCCTTATGTTTTTTTTCGGGGGGTGAAAAATTAAGTTTCTCCAATCTTCTCAAAACTCTGGATTCTGATAGAGGGCCACGAGACATGGACCTGGGTGCAAAAATTGAGGTTTTAGACCCTTCCAGAGCTGAGATATTGAAACTCAAAATTTTGACCAGAAAAAAAAAATGACAGTGTTACCCCTTATGTTTTTTTTTCGGGGGGTGAAAAATTAAGTTTCTCCAATCTTCTCAAAACTCTGGATTCTGATAGAAGGCCACAAGACATGGACCTGGGAGCAAAGATTGAGGCTCTAGACCCTTCCAGAGCTGAGATATTGAAACTCAAAATTTTGACCAGAAAAAAAAAATGACAGTGTTACCCCTTATGTTTTTTTTTCGGGGGGTGAAAAATTAAGTTTCTCCAATCTTCTCAAAACTCTGGATTCTGATAGAGGGCCACGAGACATGGACCTGTGTGCAAAAATTGAGGCTCTAGACCCTTCCAGAGCTGAGATATTGAAACTCAAAATTTTGACCAGAAAAAAAATTACAGTGTTACCCCTTATGTTTTTTTTTTCGGGGGGTGAAAAATTAAGTTTCTCCAATCTTCTCAAAACTCTGGATTCTGATAGAGGGCCACGAGACATGGACCTGGGTGCAAAAATTGAGGCTCTAGACCCTTCCAGAGCTGAGATATTGAAACTCAAAATTTTGACCAGAAAAAAAATGACAGTGTTACCCCTTATGTTTTTTTTCGGGGGGGTGAAAAATTAAGTTTCTCCAATCTTCTCAAAACTCTGGATTCTGATAGAGGACCACGAGACATGGACCTGGGTGCAAAAATTGAGGCTCTAGACCCTTCCAGAGCTGAGATATTGAAACTCAAAATTTTGACCAGAAAAAAAAATGACAGTGTTACCCCTTATGTTTTTTTTTCGGGCGGTGAAAAATTAAGTTTCTCCAATCTTCTCAAAACTCTGGATTCTGATAGAGGGCCACGAGACATGGACCTGGGTGCAAAAATTGAGGCTCTAGACCCTTCCAGAGCTGAGATATTGAAACTCAAAATTTTGACCAGAAAAAAAATGACAGTGTTACCCCTTATGTTTTTTTTCGGGGGTGAAAAATTAAGTTTCTCCAATCTTCTCAAAACTCTGGATTCTGATAGAAGGCCACAAGACATGGACCTGGGTGCAAAAATTGAGGCTCTAGACCCTTCCAGAGCTGAGATACTGAAACTCAAAATTTTGACCAGAAAAAAAAAATGACAGTGTTACCCCTTATGTTTTTTTTTTCGGGGGGTGAAAAATTAAGTTTCTTCAATCTTCTCAAAACTCTGGATTCTGATAGAGGGCCACGAGACATGGACCTGGGTGCAAAAATTGAGGCTCTAGACCCTTCCAGAGCTGAGATATTGAAACTCAAAATTTTGACCAGAAAAAAAATGACAGTGTTACCCCTTATTTTTTTTTCAGGGGGTGAAAAATTAAGTTTCTCCAATCTTCTCAAAACTATGGATTCTGATAGAAGGCCACGAGACATGGACCTGGGTGCAAAGATTGAGGCTCTAGACGCTTCCAGAGCTGAGATATTGAAACTCAAAATTTTGACCAGAAAAAAAATGACAGTGTTACCCCTTATGTTTTTTTTTCGGGGGGTGAAAAATTAAATTTCTCCAATCTTCTCAAAACTCTGGATTCTGATAGAGGGCCACGAGACATGGACCTGGGTGCAAAGATTGAGGCTCTAGACGCTTCCAGAGCTGAGATATTGAAACTCAAAATTTTGACCAGACAAAAAAATGACAGTGTTACCCCTTATGTTTTTTTTCGGGGGGTGAAAAATTAAGTTTCTCCAATCTTCTCAAAACCCTGGATTCTGATAGAGGGCCACGAGACATGGACCTGGGTGCAAAAATTGAGGCTCTAGACCCTTCCAGAGCTGAGATATTGAAACTCAAAATTTTGACCAGAAAAAAAAATGGCAGTGTTACCCCTTTTGTTTTTTTTTTGTTTTTTCGGGGGTTGAAAAATTAAGTTTCTCCAATCTTCTCAAAACTCTGGATTCTGATAGAGGGCCACGAGACATGGACCTGGTTGCAAAAATTGAGGCTCTAGATCCTTCCAGACCTGAGATATTGAAACTCAAAATTTTGACCGGAAAAAAAATGACAGTGTTACCCCTTATGTTTTTTTCGGGGGGTGAAAAATTAAGTTTCTCCAATCTTCTCAAAACTATGGATTCTGATGGAAGGCCACGATACATGGACCCGGGTGCAAAGATTGAGGCTCTAGACGCTTCCAGAGCTGAGATATTGAAACTCAAAATTTTGACCAGAAAAAAAAAAGACAGTGTTACCCCTTATGTTTTTTTTCGGGGGGTGAAAAATTAAGTTTCTCCAATCTTCTCAAAACTCTGGATTCTGATAGAGGGCCACGAGACATGGACCTGGGTGCAAAAATTGAGGCTCTAGACCCATCCAGAGCTGAGATATTGAAACTCAAAATTTTGACCAGAAAAAAAAAAGACAGTGTTACCCCTTATGTTTTTTTTCGGGGGGTGAAAAATTAAGTTTCTCCAATCTTCTCAAAACTCTGGATTCTGATAGAATGCCACGAGACATGGACCTGGGTGCAAAGATTGAGGCTCTAGACGCTTCCAGAGCTGAGATATTGAAACTCAAAATTTTGACCAGAAAAAAAAAATGACAGTGTTACCCCTTATGTTTTTTTTTCGGGGGGTGAAAAATTAAGTTTCTCCAATCTTCTCAAAACTCTGGATTCTGATAGAGGGCCACGAGACATGGACCTGTGTGCAAAAATTGAGGCTCTAGACCCTTCCAGAGCTGAGATATTGAAACTCAAAATTTTGACCAGAAAAAAAATGACAGTGTTACCCCTTATGTTTTTTTTTTCGGGGGGTGAAAAATTAAGTTTCTCCAATCTTCTCAAAACTCTGGATTCTGATAGAGGGCCACGAGACATGGACCTGGGTGCAAAAATTGAGGCTCTAGACCCTTCCAGAGCTGAGATATTGAAACTCAAAATTTTGACCAGAAAAAAAATGACAGTGTTACCCCTTATGTTTTTTTTCGGGGGGTGAAAAATTAAGTTTCTCCAATCTTCTCAAAACTCTGGATTCTGATAGAGGACCACGAGACATGGACCTGGGTGCAAAAATTGAGGCTCTAGACCCTTCCAGAGCTGAGATATTGAAACTCAAAATTTTGACCAGAAAAAAAAATGACAGTGTTACCCCTTATGTTTTTTTTTCGGGGGGTGAAAAATTAAGTTTCTCCAATCTTCTCAAAACTCTGGATTCTGATAGAGGGCCATGAGACATGGACCTGGGTGCAAAAATTGAGGCTCTAGACCCATCCAGAGCTGAGATATTGGAACTCAAAATTTTGACCAGAAAAAAAATGACAGTGTTACCCCTTATGTTTTTTTTTCGGGGGGTGAAAAATTAAGTTTCTCCAATCTTCTCAAAACTCTGGATTCTGATAGAAGGCCACAAGACATGGACCTGGGTGCAAAAATTGAGGCTCTAGACCCTTCCAGAGCTGAGATATTGAAACTCAAAATTTTGACCAGAAAAAAAATGACAGTGTTACCCCTTATGTTTTTTTTTTTCGGGGGGTGAAAAATTAAGTTTCTCCAATCTTCTCAAAACTCTGGATTCTGATAGAGGGCCACGAGACATGGACCTGGGTGCAAAAATTGAGGCTCTAGACCCTTCCAGAGCTGAGATACTGAAACTCAAAATTTTGACCAGAAAAAAAAAATGACAGTGTTACCCCTTATGTTTTTTTTTTCGGGGGTGAAAAATTAAGTTTCTCCAATCTTCTCAAAACTCTGGATTCTGATAGAGGGCCACGAGACATGGACCTGGGTGCAAAAATTGAGGCTCTAGACCCTTCCAGAGCTGAGATATTGAAACTCAAAATTTTGACCAGAAAAAAAATGACAGTGTTACCCCTTATTTTTTTTTCAGGGGGTGAAAAATTAAGTTTCTCCAATCTTCTCAAAACTATGGATTCTGATAGAAGGCCACGAGACATGGACCTGGGTGCAAAGATTGAGGCTCTAGACGCTTCCAGAGCTGAGATATTGAAACTCAAAATTTTGACCAGAAAAAAAATGACAGTGTTACCCCTTATGTTTTTTTTTCGGGGGGTGAAAAATTAAGTTTCTCCAATCTTCTCAAAACTCTGGATTCTGATAGAGGGCCACGAGACATGGACCTGGGTGCAAAGATTGAGGCTCTAGACGCTTCCAGAGCTGAGATATTGAAACTCAAAATTTTGACCAGACAAAAAAATGACAGTGTTACCCCTTATGTTTTTTTTCGGGGGGTGAAAAATTAAGTTTCTCCAATCTTCTCAAAACCCTGGATTCTGATAGAGGGCCACGAGACATGGACCTGGGTGCAAAAATTGAGGCTCTAGACCCTTCCAGAGCTGAGATATTGAAACTCAAAATTTTGACCAGAAAAAAAAATGGCAGTGTTACCCCTTTTGTTTTTTTTTGTTTTTTCGGGGGGTGAAAAATTAAGTTTCTCCAATCTTCTCAAAACTCTGGATTCTGATAGAGGGCCACGAGACATGGACCTGGTTGCAAAAATTGAGGCTCTAGACCCTTCCAGACCTGAGATATTGAAACTCAAAATTTTGACCGGAAAAAAAATGACAGTGTTACCCCTTATGTTTTTTTCGGGGGGTGAAAAATTAAGTTTCTCCAATCTTCTCAAAACTATGGATTCTGATGGAAGGCCACGATACATGGACCCGGGTGCAAAGATTGAGGCTCTAGACGCTTCCAGAGCTGAGATATTGAAACTCAAAATTTTGACCAGAAAAAAAAAAGACAGTGTTACCCCTTATGTTTTTTTTCGGGGGGTGAAAAATTAAGTTTCTCCAATCTTCTCAAAACTCTGGATTCTGATAGAGGGCCACGAGACATGGACCTGGGTGCAAAAATTGAGGCTCTAGACCCATCCAGAGCTGAGATATTGAAACTCAAAATTTTGACCAGAAAAAAAATGACAGTGTTACCCCTTATGTTTTTTTTCGGGGGGTGAAAAATTAAGTTTCTCCAATCTTCTCAAAACTCTGGATTCTGATAGAATGCCACGAGACATGGACCTGGGTGCAAAGATTGAGGCTCTAGACGCTTCCAGAGCTGAGATATTGAAACTCAAAATTTTGACCAGAAAAAAAAAAGACAGTGTTACCCCTTATGTTTTTTTTCGGGGGGTGAAAAATTAAGTTTCTCCAATCTTCTCAAAACTCTGGATTCTGATAGAATGCCACGAGACATGGACCTGGGTGCAAAGATTGAGGCTCTAGACGCTTCCAGAGCTGAGATATTGAAACTCAAAATTTTGACCAGAAAAAAAAAAAGACAGTGTTACCCCTTATGTTTTTTTTCGGGGGGTGAAAAATTAAGTTTCTCCAATCTTCTCAAAACTCTGGATTCTGATAGAGGGCCACGAGACATGGACCTGGGTGCAAAAATTGAGGCTCTAGACCCATCCAGAGCTGAGATATTGAAACTCAAAATTTTGACCAGAAAAAAAATGACAGTGTTACCGCTTATGTTTTTTTTTCGGGGGGTGAAAAATTAAGTTTCTCCAATCTTCTCAAAACTCTGGATTCTGATAGAGGGCCACGAGACATGGACCTGGGTGCAAAAATTGAGGCTCTAGACCCTTCCAGAGCTGAGATATTGAAACTCAAAATTTTGACCAGAAAAAAAAAATGACAGTGTTACCCCTTATGTTTTTTTTCGGGGGGTGAAAAATTAAGTTTCTCCAATCTTCTCAAAACTCTGGATTCTGATAGAGGACCACGAGACATGGACCTGGGTGCAAAAATTGAGGCTCTAGACCCTTCCAGAGCTGAGATATTGAAACTCAAAATTTTGACCAGAAAAAAAAATGACAGTGTTACCCCTTATGTTTTTTTTTCGGGGGGTGAAAAATTAAGTTTCTCCAATCTTCTCAAAACTCTGGATTCTGATAGAGGGCCACGAGACATGGACCTGGGTGCAAAAATTGAGGCTCTAGACCCATCCAGAGCTGAGATATTGAAACTCAAAATTTTGACCAGAAAAAAAATGACAGTGTTACCCCTTATGTTTTTTTTCGGGGGGTGAAAAATTAAGTTTCTCCAATCTTCTCAAAACTCTGGATTCTGATAGAAGGCCACGAGACATGGACCTGGGTGCAAAGATTGAGGCTCTAGACCCTTCCAGAGCTGAGATATTGAAACTCAAAATTTTGACCAGAAAAAAAATGACAGTGTTACCCCTTATGTTTTTTTTCGGGGGGTGAAAAATTAAGTTTCTCCAATCTTCTCAAAACCCTGGATTCTGATAGAGGGCCACGAGACATGGACCTGGGTGCAAAAATTGAGGCTCTACACCCTTCCAGAGCTGAGATATTGAAACTCAAAATTTTGACCAGAAAAAAAATGACAGTGTTACCCCATATGTTTTTTTTCGAAGGGTGAAAAATTGAGTTTCTCCAATCTTCTCAAAACTCTGGATTCTGATAGAGGGCCACGAGACATGGACCTGGGTGCAAAAATTGAGGCTCTAGACCCTTCCAGAGCTGAGATATTGAAACTCAAAATTTTGACCAGAAAAAAAAATGACATTGTTACCCCTTATGTTTTTTTTTTTTCGGGGGGTGAAAAATTAAGTTTCTCCAATCTTCTCAAAACTCTGGATTCTGATAGAGGGCCACGAGACATGGACCTGGGTGCAAAAATTGAGGCTCTAGACCCTTCCAGAGCTGAGATATTGAAACTCAAAATTTTGACTAGAAAAAAAAATGACAGTGTTACCCCTTATGTTTTTTTTTGGGAGGGGTGAAAAATTAAGTTTCTCCAATCTTCTCAAAACTCTGGATTCTGATAGAAGGCCACGAGACATGGACCTGTGTGCAAAAATTGAGGCTCTAGACCCTTCCAGAGCTGAGATATTGAAACTCAAAATTTTGACCAGAAAAAAAAAATGACAGTGTTACCCCTTATGTTTTTTTTCAGGGGGTGAAAAATTAAGTTTCTCCAATCTTCTCAAAACTCTGGATTCTGATAGAGGGCCACGAGACATGGACCTGGGTGCAAAAATTGAGGCTCTAGACCCTTCCAGAGCTGAGATATTGAAACTCAAAATTTTGACCAGAAAAAAAATGACAGTGTTACCCCTTATGTTTTTTTTCGGGGGGTGAAAAATTAAGTTTCTCCAATCTTCTCAAAACTCTGGATTGTGATAGAAGGCCACGAGACATGGACCTGGGTGCAAAAATTGAGGCTCTAGACCCTTCCAGAGCTGAGATATTGAAACTCAAAATTTTGACCAGAAAAAAAAAATGACAGTGTTACCCCTTATGTTTTTTTTCGGGGGGTGAAAAATTAAGTTTCTCCAATCTTCTCAAAACTCTGGATTCTGATAGAGGGCCACGAGACATGGGCCTGGGTGCAAAAATTGAGGCTCTAGACCCATCCAGAGCTGAGATATTGAAACTCAAAATTTTGACCAGAAAAAAAAAATGACAGTGTTACCCCTTATGTTTTTTTTTTCGGGGGGTGAAAAATTAAGTTTCTCCAATCTTCTCAAAACTCTGGATTCTGATAGAGGGCCACGAGACATGGACCTGGGTGCAAAAATTGAGGCTCCAGACCCTTCCAGATCTGAGATATTGAAACTCAAAATTTTGACCAGAAAAAAAAAAGACATTTTTTCACCCCCCGAAAAAAAACATAAGGGGTAACACTGTAATTTTTTCTTCTGGTCAAAATTTTGAGTTTCAATATCTCAGCTCTGGAAGGGTCTAGAGCCTCAATTTTTGCACCCAGGTCCATGTATCGTGGCCCTCTATCAGAATCCAGAGTTTTGAGAAGATTGGAGAAACTTAAATTTTCACCCCCCGAAAAGAAACATAAAGGGTAACACTAAGTTTCTCCAATCTTCTCAAAACTCTGGATTCTGATAGAGGGCCACGATACATGGACCTGGGTGCAAAAATTGAGGCTCTAGACCCTTCCAGAGCTGAGATATTGAAACTCAAAATTTTGACCAGAAAAAAAAAATGACAGTGTTACCCCTTATGTTTTTTTTCGGGGGGTGAAAAATTAAGTTTCTCCAATCTTCTCAAAACTCTGGATTCTGATAGAGGGCCACGAGACATGGACCTGGGTGCAAAAATTGAGGCTCCCAGGGGTCACCAAACTTTTTTCTCTGGGGGCCACATTATCGTTCCTGACTGTGATGGGGGGCCGGGGCTATATAAAATAGAATTGTGTGACCAAGACCAAACTGACCCCCAGCAGGCCTCATTGTGTAGTACAGATTACTAGCCTGGCACAACCATATTTGTTTATCATTAATAGCTGTTTGCAAAAGTAGTAATCGAGTCTTCACACTTTGTTTTAATTTGAAATGCCACAGATTTTCCATTTATTTATTTTCGAATACAAATAACATCAAAGCATGACGACTTTTGGGGATTGCCGGTTCAAATAGTGGGGGGCAGAAGGGTTGAGGGGCCAGTCAAAGGGGTGTGGCGGGCCTGATTCGGCCCGCGGGCCTTAGTTTGGTGACCCATGGAATAAATAGATAAGTTGTCTCTCGTCATTGACTACCATTCATATTTTTTCCGAAATAAGGTCCCATGAGCCGGAAGCGGAGGGGCGGGACTTGGGCTCTCTATGGACTAGTATGGAGGAGTGATCCAGCGTTCAGATTTCATCAAAAATATCTTTAAAAATATCTTAGTTTGCAGTCACGTGATTGTGTTGACGCGCGGAACGGAGATGGAGGGCAAGGAGTGAAGAGTGCAATGGACGAGATGGAGGAAAGTCCATACTGTACTACTTTAGACGCTATCACAAGAGAAATATATCAACAGAAAATCGAAACATATGTTGGACGTGATCCTTACGTTATGAAGAGGACCGATTTTCAACTGAATTGAGAGATTTGCCTGCCATCGAGACTGTAGATATCAGCAACTAACTCGTCTTACAGACATTTGACTTTACAAAGTTTGGAAACTGGTACGTTACAAAAACAGCCACATAAGTGTATTTTAACACCTGAATAATGTAATTATTATAAGCCACATAAATAATGTATTAACTCACATTTGAGAAAGTAATCACTGCACACACAGGCATTTTCCCATTCGGCTCCTCCCGACCGCAGACCTAGATTTGTAAGGCATTTTTCCCGGTGTTTTTCTGTTAATTTCTTGTATTTTCTCCCCTTATGAACAACAACTTTGGGCACAGGATAAAAACTCCTCGTGGTTTTATCGATTTGAGCAACCATAAACGACGCAAAACATAGGCATTTTGAGTGTATTATAGTGCTTCCTAATGTAGAAAATCCCTTCCTGCCCTCCATCTGCTGTTCGCGCCATGGCAACGCAGTGGTGTGACGTCACGTGAAAACAAGCTATTCGTTTTCCGAAGAGGAACGAAAGTCTTACGGGGTTGGAACAACATGAGGGTGAGTAAAAACTGACAGAATTTTCATTTTTTGGGTGAACTATCCCTTTAATGGGGTGATTCAAACATTAATCCAAAACCTGTAAATCTCAGAAAACAGCGTATTTGAAACTTGAAATTTAGTTTGACCTTTCAGTTTGAACATTTGACACTTCTCATGTTCTATTAGCTCTATTTTGTAGCATTTTCTGAAATTCTGTGCATGTATGGTATGATGGCTCTACATCCTTCTAAAAAAGTAACAAATAACCAAAATGTTAAATAAATAGACCAAGGTTTTACATAGAATGATTTATTATAAAAGACTGTACAATTAAATTTCAATTAACATTATAAATACAAATTCTGGGCCGAGACGAGCTTCGGCGCAGATGGAATTCAGTTGGAACACTTCAAATGTTTCAGTATGACAAAAAAAAGTCTCAAGGCATTAGCTTTAAACTCCTGAAATGACTGACAGAGGTCAGACGCAGATGAGTGAGATCTCAGTAATCGTTTCTCAGACAGAACCACAGCTCAAAGAGCGAAAAACAGATGAAGAGAGGTGTGATTTAATGCCAGACCCGAGGCCAGAAACTAGACCAGTCCAGACTCTTCCGCTCATTGCTCTCTGTCCCGGACCAGTTACTCCCCACACACCACGGCACGACTAAACGAGTCCAGCATTGGAAGAATTGTGATTTGTACTGATTAGAGACCTTTACAGCTTACATATTCAAGCTATCTACAGAGAATTCATGTTTGTTCATTGTAGCAAATACTCTAAAAATATGAACATGGAGGGAGACGTTGTTGAAACAAATGAAAAAGTTCTGTGCTTCGCATTCATTGACCAAATTAATAAAGAAATCTAAAAATTAGAGCATAAACATAAGTAGTCTACAAACGCCTATAATTAAAATAAAGTGTTCTGTAAATAATACAAAGATGGAAGCTGAATGGAATTGAACGTTTAGGTTACAATACATATTTTGTATGCATGCTTTACGTTAAGATTTTGATGATACACTTCGGGGCGATGACGTGGTGCTTTAAGATGAAACGCTAATAAAAATTAATTCGTTTATAAGATGAGCGATGGTCGACTTTCAGTTGGAAATGTCAAAAGAAAAAATCGTCTACTTTACATGGTCACGTGTTGTATTGACTTGTTGAGGATAATGTGATTGACATTCACCACAGGCTAACTTTCATTTTATGTACACTTGAGTTCCTCCGAATAGTTGCTCCCTCCCGTTCGCCCACATCCACCCATCACCACAAAGTAAAGTTCATAGATTTTCACGATCCGCCGTTTGTCAGGAACAAACGTGTATCTGCACACGGTTTACACAGTTCACGATTTCAATGTTTGGGTATATATGATTTTCAGTCGGCATAGTGCATGATGGACTCCACGTAGTTCCCGGGAAACAGACCGGTGACGCCGCTGCTGACTCCCTCGAACCAGCCGTCGTCATTCTTCTTGATGATGTAGATGATGGCTCCTTCCATGAAGGACAACTCGTCGTCCTTATCCTTGATGTAGTCGTAGATGGCAACCACTGCGAAGATTAGCGGTATTAGTTATTAAACAATAAGCCACATCAGGGGTGCTATTAGACGACTATCATGTGATCAAAGACCCTACTGTTTAATAAATAGCTGTGGATATTTTGAACAATATAATACAAATAGTTACATATGTTAATAAACTACTACTACTAATAAAACAATACTACATGCTGACTTCAAAATATAATTGTTACAAACATAAAATAAACAAAACAAATAAACAAATAATTGTTAACCAATTAAAATAAATAGTGATGCACTGATGTGAAAATTTGTGGCTGATACCGATAACCGATGTTAATATTGCTGTGATGGCCTATAACGACATTTACCGATGTCCATATCTCCGTATAGAAAACACATAGCGAGGATGTACGATAATGGTAAAAATAACATTGCAATATTTAATTTTTCTGCGATATATATTGCTATTTGGGCTGTCGAAAGATTAATCGCATTGAAAATAAAAGTTTGTGTTTACATAATATATGTGGGTACACTGTGTATAATTATTTTTTAGATATAAATACACACACACATGCTTGTATATATTTAAGAAATATTTTCATGTATATACTGTATATAGATTTATATATAATTTATATTATATAAAAATATAAATATTTTATATATTATATACTTTATATTTTTTCTTAAATATACATGCATGTGTGTGTGTGTGTGTGTATATATATATATGTGTGTGTGTGTGTATAAATATATATATATATATTAGGGCTGTGCAAAAGTTAATTGCGATTAATCGCATCCAAAATAAAAGTCTGTGTTTACATAATATATTTGTGTGTGCTGTATATAAGTATTTTGTATATATAAAAACCTATGAATGCATGTATATATTTAAGAATTATTTGCGCTTAAACTCAAATATATAAATACATAATCTATATTATATAAATATAAATATTCTATATATGAATAACACATTTTCTTAAATATATACATGCATGTGTGTGTATATATACAGAATAATTATATACAGCACACACAAATATATTATGTAAACACAGACTTTTATTTTGGATGCGATTAATCGCAATTAACTTTTGCACAGCCCTAATATAAATATATATATATATATATATATATATAAATAATTATACACAGTGTACCCACATATATCATGTAAACACAAACTTTTATTTTGGATGCGATTAATCACGATTAATCGTTTGACAGCCCTAATTGCTATATAAAAACAATTTCACCAGATGATTTGAATAGCTCTATTTGGAAAGAATGAGTGCTTCTAGAATGACTGGTTTTGTCATGGAGTAAATGATTTACTGTAAATCCGCATAGAAACTAATATTAATAGAATGTTAACTAATGTAGTTAACAAGACTTTAATAAATGGAACCTTATTGTAAAGTGTTTCTGATTAATGTCTCTTGAGTTCAGTGTTGGACAGATCAGCTGTTTTACAGGAGTCATTAGATCACGAATCGGCCGTGTTATTAACGGACCACGGCACACGGCACATGTTGAAAGTGTGGAAAGCTTTTCAGAACAAAAATATGCCTTAGTAAGGCTGACAGAAAACAGCACGCACTTTTCAGTTTTCTTGTTCTTGATGTTTAAACTGACAGGACTAGCGGTCATAATGTACGCGCTCATGCAAAAACAATCATCCCCGCCCTCACACTCGCATCTACACACACGGCAAATACACGGGAATGATTATCGGCCTGTTCACATCAGCCCTATTTTGATATCGGTACAATACCGATGTCTACAAAAATTGACCGATATTCTGCCGATATTATATCGGTTGCCGATGTATCGTGTACCACTAAAAATAAACATAAAAATATAAATGTTACATATGTTAATAACTAAAATAAACAACAAATGGTAAATAATTAGGCCTGAAACGATTAATCGCGATTAATCGCATCCAAAATAAAAGTTTGAGTTTACATAATATGTGTGTGTAGTGTGTATGATTATTTTTTTAATATATATATACACACACGTACATGTATATATTTAAGAAATATTTGCATATATTTTATATATGTTTATACAAATGTATATTATACATAAATATAAATATTTGAAATATTAATAACACATTTTTCTTAGATATACACATGCATATGTATGTATTTATACAAACAAAATAATAATACACACAACACACACATATATTATGTAAACTCAAACTTTTATTTTGGATGCGATTAATTGCGATTAATCGTTTCACAGCCCTATAAATAATAATACTAATTCTAATAAAACAATAAAGGTAATTATATTACATTATTAAAAATATAACATCCCTAGTTGACTATTATGAAAAATATTTTTATTGTTATTTTATTAACATATGTACATTTTTAAGTAGGTCACTACTACTCATTTATATTTTGAAATCAACATTTATTATTGTGACATAAAAATAAACATAACAATAAACATATAAAATATATATATGCCTGAACGCATTCAATGAAGGTTCAATATTTTGGGTGAACGTGAACCGAACGCACTGCCTGATGAACGTTACTGTGGACGTGTTCATTCCGGTGTCTGTGAACGCACGCTCTCTCAGTTTAACTTCGTACAATAGGGTGCCAGATTTCAATAGAGCCTTCCAGGCGAAAACCCAGCTAAAACACACGTAAACCGGCCTTAATATGTAGCGAAAAAACACCCAATCTGGCAACACAAGACACCAGTACGGCCGCCATCGACAAAGCAGAGCGAGGAGGCGTCGTATGATCATTTAAACGGGTTTTATGACGAGGTTGGTGAGCATGGGAAAAATCTTACACTTCTGTGCAAAATTTGCGCTAAAATAATTGTCTGTGGTTGTATATGGGCTGTGGCAATGAAAAAAAAAGCAAACATATGGAAAAAAAGAATTTGAAGTATGAACTATAAACTGAACTAGTTCATTTTAAAATGTGTGAACTGAACTTTGAACTAGTTCACATATAGAAAGTGAACTTTCCCAACACTGATTATAATACTAAAAATAAAACAACATAGGTTGTTGCGTCACATGAATAAAACTAAACATTTGTTGCAGATTAATAAAGTAGATGCAAAGCTTCACCTTTCTCCATGTAGATCTTGGGGGCCCAATGAGGGTCTCCGTCTGCATAGGGGTCGCTGTACTGCACTACAGCTGCCTCTTCATCTTCATAGTCCACTGGAGGAGGAGGAGGAGGGGGCGGAGCCTCGTCGAACATGGGGATGTCATCAGGGGGAGGGGGCGGCGGTGGAGTCGGGGTCTCTGCAACTGGACACCGGCACACAGTCAGATAACAGACAGGCGAACGCATTAATAACAGAGCGGGCATGCGCTTCATGCAGCTGCAGTCATACATGTTAGTACACATGCCAATCACGAACAACGGGGAATCTGCATAAACACTCATGATGACGGCCGCTGGATTACACACACACAGATCTAGG
This sequence comes from Cyprinella venusta, assembly GCA_038021265.1. Lineage (NCBI taxonomy): Eukaryota > Metazoa > Chordata > Actinopteri > Cypriniformes > Leuciscidae > Cyprinella > Cyprinella venusta. The sequence continues at coordinate 6,951,129 of CM075884.1, read as the reverse complement.
GATATAGGGAGATTATGGTGTATGTATGAAGGAACGCACGGATATGAGTACTTACCAGATTTAAAATGGAACAGAAAAGTTAAATTCAACAGTCAAATGATGCAATATTATGGAATATTCCACATAATAAATAGTACACACACACACCATACATTCAAACTATAACACCACTACAGGGGGCACTTACAAAATATTTCAAATAAGAGTTCTTATTTAAACTTTTTCGTTTATTACAATCATTTTAATACATTTTGTATTTCGATTTTAGTTAGCTTTTAAACGTCTTGTTGGATATAATGAAATTAATTTTATTCTATTGACAGAAGAGTTGGTATTGTTAACTAAAGCTAAAGGATTTAAAAATGTATTTATGAATTGGGGAAAAAAAAGTATTAGATAAAAAAACTTAAATGAAAATTAGAAATGTCATGGCAGCAAACTGAAAAACGTCAAGTTGAAGAACTAAAATTACTGACAAAATAAATAAATAAATACAAATTCTGAAATAAAAATAGAAAAAGGCATAAAACTAAAAACGATTTAAAAGACTAATAAATTAAAAAAACTAATAAGTACTATAATAGTGCATAAATAAAACTAAAATTAAAAATAGGTAGAAAGAAATGTTGTCAGCTTAATAGAAATTAAATATTTTCCAGATAATATTTCATCAATTTTATTTGGCTTTCGTACAGTAAATTAAAAAAAAAAAAAGAATATTAAAAAATATAATAATTGTTAAATTATTTAACAAATAATGCATATCATGTGATTTATTTAAATAACAATAATAAAATATTACTTATAATGACAACTAACATTTTTGTAAAATGTAAATAGGTCTTTATAAATGAAAATATATAGCTACCTTTATATTTTAGCGAAATCATATTTTAGGGTCCTTGTTTCAAAAGTGGTTGAACATTCCCTCCCTAAATTTGCTTTTTACACTATTTATATATTTAAGATAAACATGCACTTGCATGGCACATGAAACCAATATGACCTATACTAAAAATAGTTCCATTTTCCAAAGAATCACTTCGATGCAAAAAAAATAAATTAATTAAAAAAATAAATAAATAAATAAACTGACCAGAAGTCGTGCTCATAGTCAATGTATTCTGTGAGTAATCCCAGAATGCATCATGAGAGGGCAGCAAAAACCACTCCATGGGCACTACAGACAAAACCTACCAATGACAACTTCATCAAGCTACAGTATCCTCCTTTCTGAAAGACACAGTGCAATCAAACAGCTGATAGACGTTTAGAACGTTGGGATAAAAGGTATCAATCCTTCCCATGGTGCATCAGTGTGCTTCAGCCCTACCTTAAAGGGATACTCCACCCAAAAATGAGAATTGTCATCATTTACTCACCCTAAAGTTGTTACAAACCTGTATCGGTTTCTTCTGTTGAACACAAATGAAGATATTTTGAAGAACGATTGGAACCAAACGCTTGTTTGGCACCATTGACTTCCATAGTAGAAAAAAAATAAACATACTATGGAAGTCAAAGGTGCCAAAGTTCCAGTCGTTCTTCAAAATATCTTCCTTTGTGCTCAGCAGAAGAAAGAAACTCAATTAGAGGGTGAGTAAATGATGACATTCTCATTTTTGGGTGGAGTATCCCTTGCTGGGTACAAATCAAACAAAAAGCCATACACAAAATTAGTCCATCAAACAGTGTCCAATATCACACACAGGGCGAGTGTATATATACGAGGCATGCTTTATCACCATTGAATATAACCCAATGTAGAACAAACGTAAATGAACGCCTTTCAAGTACAAAACGGTAAATTCTTGCCCCAAACAGCCTAGTAAGCCTCTTTAAGGTTACGTAAAGCAATAGACACTTATGTAAATGTGTGACACACTTTTTGTATTCAGAAAACGCAGGCTTTAGGCGTTAGCTAAGGCTTTATTTCGATCTGTTGTAGTGTACTGAATTATACAATGGCAATACGCATGCACTCTTTGACCTGCAGTCGCCACGCAGAATGAGCAGTGACTGCTTCACAAACAGATGATGATGGAGATGATGAAGGCATGCAGTGAACCTCTAACACATTCACATGCTAGGGTGAGAAACGTGGCCGTCAGACTTACTGTTTTCCTGAACTCTGGCCACAAAGCCTGTGAGTGGGATCTGTGGGGTGAGCTGGGGCATGGGTGGAGGAGGAGGAGCCATACACACTGATTACCACACACACGCACACAACAGCAGGAGAGACCAAGAGGAAAGAGGAAAAAAAAAGCAGGAAGAGAAAAGAAAACATCAGTCCCACATAATAAAGGTGGGGAAGAGTAGTCCTATAGGAATAGGAATCCTATATAGTTATAGAAAGACCGGACATGACATTCTCTCAGGTAACCTGATATCAAATAACAAATCGGCAGGGTTCTCATAGCTTTTCACGAATGAGTTTCTTGGTCTTCAGTAACACTTATGTGGAGTTACATCAATATCAAAATTCTCATTTAAGATATCATTAATCTCCATGTTCTTTTCCACGACTGAATGTAACAATTGAAAACGTTTAAAAATAAATCTGGACATTTATTTATTAAAATAAATGTGCCGATATTTTTTATATTTTTATAGAAAAATATTTTTATTAAAATAAATGTGCTGATATTTTTTTTATATCATATTTATTTATATTTTTACGTTTTTCAGATAAAATTGCAATGAAACAATTTTTGCGAAAATTATTCAAATGCTAAGTAGTATTCAGAAAAAAATGAAAAAAGGGGGGGGAAAAGTCAATAGGCCTTTACTTTGCAGTAAAAACATAAATAAGTATTGTATATCATAATAAAACCCTACTGTTCAAAAGTTTGGGTTGGTACGATTTTTCAAATCTGCATTTATTTGATCGAAATAATAATAATTATTAAATGAATATTATAATAAAATTACTAGAATTAAAAAAAAAACTTTTTGTATTTTAGTATCTTCAAATGTAATTTATTCTTGCAACGCAAAGCTGTATTTTCAGCATCATTACTCCAGTCTTCAGTGTTTGTTGCTCATAGAACATTTCTTATTATTTACCAATGTTGAAAACAGTTGTGCTATTTAATATTTTAGCGATTCATTGTGAATCGGTATTCTTTGATGAATAGAACAGTCAGAAGAACAGCATTTATTTTATGAACATTTATAACAAATGTTCTTACTGTCATTTTTTGACGATTTAATCCTTGTTAATTAAAAGTATTAATTTCTTTAAAAAATAATAATCATACTGACCTTAAACTTTTGAAACGGTGGTGAATATCATCAACCAAAATACTAAAACTTTTGATAATTGTTCTCAACACTTGTTAAATAAAAAAACCTAAACGTTGCACAGTTAGACGAACGTAACATAAAAAACTAAACCCACTGTCCACATTGTGACGGATGATTGTGATTTCCCTCTGAATGCATGAATGATGTGTGATTAATTCAGGTCTGACGGCGATTTAACCGTCATTCACTCTAAAGCTCATGGACATCTGACAGTGGGATTTCAAATCTCATCTTGAATGCGTAGAGGACAATAAATCTCCATTCATAAACAGGTGGCCACGGGTCCTGTGCTCTCACGAATCATAAATCTGAGGCTTTTCCGGTCTTAATGACATTAGTGTGTATAGCCGCACACCTGTGGGAAGAGATAGGCCGTTCCCTTCTCCACAGACGGGACGAGCATTAAAATAACGGCCTTTATGATGCACGGATATGGCTTTCCTCTAGCTATTGCTGGATTTAAATTTGACAGGATTTAAACTGTCATGTGCGTGATTCAATCTGGTGTGAGTTTGAAGGTGTCTGTGTATTCGTGCGGCGTTCTTCGTGTCTTACTTGCGTTTGTGCCCCCGTTAACGTGCGGCTGCTGCAGGGAGAACTGGGAAGACACGGACGGGGCTCGGCGGTATGTTCCCGTGGCGGAAACCATGGAGACGGCGGACGAGGTGTTGGAGTTGTGTCGGGAGATCTGCCGAGATATCGTGCCGAACTGGGACATGGGGATTGGCCCGAGACCCGGCCCAGCAGCCACAGCTGTTAGTGCCCACAGGAGAGGGTACAAAGACAGGAGAAAGTCCAGGAGTGGCCAGTGAATTACACACAGCAGACAAGGCAAGCTTCCCGAGATTAGAAAAGAGTGACTCTAATGAAACACGTCAAGCACATTTCCAGGTCATATTTTATACTTTTTATAGTGCCGGCAAATCGATTAATCGAAATTAAAGGGATTGTTCACCCAAAAAAATTTCAATTCTGTCATGATTTACTCTCAAGGTCAAAAGAAGGCTGTCAACAGTTTGATTACCCATACTGTTCAAAATATATATTTTTTGTGTTTAGCATTTTCCGGTGAAAATTCGTATAATGTTCATACTTCCAAAAAGTAGAATCTGTGATTCTGAATGCCAGAATCCACATCGACGCGGTGACTGACAGCCGCACATTCTCCTCAAAACATTGGATTCATCCGCGCTGTGCCATGCCGAGGCACAACTCGCATAAAGCTGATAATTCCGCGAATGACTGTAATTGCAGATTTTGAACAGAGATGGCGACAAAGAGGAAAAACTACGGACTGCAGCTTTAAATAAATAAAATAAATATAGTATCACAAACTTATGGTAGATGCGATTAAGCGCAATTAATCGATTTGACCGCACTACTTTTTAAGCAGAAAAATAAAGTGAAGCCTGATTTTGCCGTTATTTTTACAAATATTAAGCAAATATTTTCCCTTCAAATACTTACTGTAAAGCAAGAAAACAAACAAAAAAGTAGATTTTTAAAACCTACCAATTGAGAGTAAAAATTATATTACTTTATTACAACATGAGAATATTCATAGAAATCAATGAGAAACTCAAAAGTAATTATTTTTCATATACAATTTTTGGTAACGCTTCCATTTACAGTCCAGTTACCCTTGGAAATACTATGTACTTATTTTAGTAACTACAATTACTGGGTAATAATAACTAGTACTAACCCTGAACCTACCCCTAAACCTACCCCTGTTCCATGTACTTACCTTATATTAGCTAGTACTTTCCAGGTAAGTACACTGTAAGAACTGTAGCGTAAAAGGAAGCATTACCCATTTTTTTTTTTTTTTTTTGATTTGGTTTAAATATGACCAGGACATGTTTCATCAGAATCACAAAGAAAACCTGGGCTTGAGAAACCCAACATCAGAAACAATGGCAAAACAATGGCAATTGTACAACACTACAACAAGACCTGCAATAAAATGTGTAACGTTAGAAAAGGCCCTGAGAAAGAGTACCATGCTATAATTGTATTTGTAATAATATAGTCCTTGGTGTGTTTACACTGCAGATGGGATTTCCTCTATAGGGACATTTCCTGTTGACAGTGTCAGATTACAGATTACAGGGAAACCCTAGAGAGACACGCTCTCCCTGATAGTGACGACCAGAACGAAGGAACAACAAACACAGTGGACAAACATCACTGTGGCACCACAAGCCTTCACCAGTGACATATGATATGAACACAATACAAATATCTCATTTAAGGATTAATCTCTCATTCCAAATGTGTCCTGGTGGAGCCAGTGAAAAACCCATTCTAATGAACAGAATTACGGGATATTATGTTTACATCTTACATTTAAGCACTTACAAAAGCAATTAGTCAATTTGTCAAGCACTGGCTAACATGATCTTTCAAAAGCGTCTGCAGTGAGGAAGTCTCTGAAAACTCATCGACACAATGCTAGGTTGTTTAAGGTGGTTGCTAAGGCATTGCTATGCAGTTTCTAAGTCTGAAATGAGTCAAGAGAACCACCCTCAAGACTCAACAACATTTTGGTTTCTAGATACAGCTTGAGTTTATCCATGTCATGGTGAGGTAACATTAGTAAAACTTGAGTGAAATTAAGCTTTATATTGGGAAATGTGGTAAATTTACATGTTCAAAGTTCAACAAGCTTAAATCCAATGAAGAAATGTTTCATGAAATTCCCAATCACACAGATTCCTAATGAGAGGACTGCATTTCACCATATAAAGGTATGTGACGGCATCTTAAGGGGTTGGCACACCCAAAAACGAAAATCTTCGGAACACAAATGAAGATTTTGGATGAAATTTGAGAGATATCCATCCCTGACAGCTATGTAACTACCACTTTGATGCGTCAAAAAGTTCATAAAGAGATCGTAAAACTAATCCATATGAATTGAATGGTTTAGAATGATTTTTCTGAAGAGATTCGATCGCTTTATATGATGAACCGATTGAATTCAGGCTTTTATTCACATTGAGATTCATCAACTCAAGCATCAGTTGTGGTAAAAGGAAGCTCAAGCAGGTTCACTTGACGTGGGAGAACCAATGAGGTTCATTCTCGTGTTACGAATCACGTTTGAGCTTCTACATCAAGAGGTTCTTTTGAGCTTCTATTTATGTTCGCTGATCAATGTTTATATGCGAATAAAAACCTAAATTAAATCTGTTCATCATATAAAGTGATCATGTGTCTTCCGAAAATTTGGATTAAACAGCTCAATCAGGGTTTCTGCAGGTTTCAGTATGTCAAATTTAAGACCTTTTTAAGACATTTTAAGACCATAAACATTGAAATTTAAGACCTCAAGTTCGTAATCTCAAATGTAGATGCGCGGTATGCATGCTCATAATGGAAGCGACGCCGTCGCAGTGCGACGCGCTCGTTTTTTACAAACGCGTCCGGGCTGCATAGAGATAAAAACATCTCAACTTTTCAGAATGCCGCAAGCGCACCATAAGCGCACAGTAGGTGTGTAAATGGCCTCTTGGCGAGCTACCTCGTATCAAGCCACGAGCTAATGCTAGCACCCAAGCGGCATGTTTGAGCCGATTGATCTGCACTAGTCTAGACTAGAGGTCCGCTTTATAGGCTACGACTCAATACTTTTTTGCTACTTTGTAATAACTTTCTGCAGCCATACTTTTTGGCAGATGAACGAGAGTAAAATCTTTTTAAGACCTGACTGAATCAAATTTAAGACCTCAGATGAAAATCTAACCGTTTATAAGACTTTTTAAGGCCTTAAATTTAAAGTTCAGAATTTTAGACCTTTTAAGACTTTTTAAGACCCCGCGGAAACCCTGTCAATTCATATGGATTAGTTTTACAATTATTTTTTTATGAACTTTGTGGTAGTTGTGTAGCTGATTTAGTCAAAAAGATCTTCATTTGTGTTCCGAAGATGAACATGAGGGTGAGTAAATGACAGAATGTTCTTTTTTGGTTGAACTATCCTCAATAACCCATCAAAGGCCCATTCACACCAAGAACAATAACTATAAAGACAATTATAACAACAGCTATACTAGCGTCCACACAATGGACAATAAGTTCTGTTTATTCTAAGAGCGCTCTGCAGTTTTATCATCTGCCACTTTAAGCTTTTCAAAGTCCAATGGACTCTGATTGGCTGTCAAAGTTTTTATTGTTACTCAGCAAGAAACAATCGAGTAAGTGTATCCAACAATATTGTTCCTCTTTGACATTATCATGCAGTGTTCCTATTCTCACAGAATTAGAACGATTATTAAAACATTATAGTTATTGTCCTTGGTATGAATAGGCCATAAGTCTACTGGATTTTCCCCTAATCAAACAACACTAACATAATGAACTATGTGAAATTCCTTTAGGCAGTTCAGAGACTTCTCCACAGTGCATTGATTTAAATTGGTTGATTAAGCACAAATCCACCACCCAAAACAACAATTATCACCACCACCAAAAGTGACCCCTTCTGACACCCACAGACGGACAGGTGGATGGCGGGACGGTAACGCCGGTGTCGCCCGGAACAGATTGTGTGCAGCTGCCGATGGGATTGGGGGAGGGGCTCACCTATAGCAGCGGCTGGCATTGGTGGACCCTGACCGGGGAGAGGGGGTGGAGGAGGAGGGGCTGGGGGGGGAGCAGCCCATGAGGGTTCTACTGCGGGTCAGAACGTCATATCAGAGAAAACAAACCTTGAGCGTGATTCATTCATTAATAGCGCACAAAAAAACTAAGCTCTGTTCCAAAACCCAGTGAGCTACATTGCTATCTACTGTATATACATAGGCAGCATCATAACTATCTTTGTAAGTTGACTGATTTGAAATGTTCCATAAGGGAAGCAACCTTTCTTGGCACACAAATATCACTTGATGCATGAAGCACATGCGAGACTCGACTTGACTCCAGTGGATTTTGATGTTAGAAATTATGCTAAGCTAACAACACAATGCTAAAAACGCTGCGCAACACAAACTCTAGGTATATAGATGTATTATAAAGAGAGCTGCAGTGACGACTACGACCACCCTGGATGTTTGCATCACCCCCCAGTTTCCTAGACAAAAACTCAACGGGACTTTTCCATTGGCTTTTGTATTATTGCAGAAAAAAAGCTCTCTGACAAACAAAAGCTTATAATTCTCACGCGTTTTGTTTACCATTATAATCTTCACAAATGCAGAACTTGAAAGCATACATACAATCGCTATAAATGAACTATGCAACAGTAGTATGACATCATCTCGAGCTTCTGACACCTCTTTCAATCTTTATTTAAAATCTACAATCTATTATAGTTTGCAAGAGTGTGATTATAAACACAACGAGGCAAAAGCAGACTAGTGAGTAGATGAATTTCCTGTGAATTTCCTTTATCAAGGCACATAAAAGCTTATAAATATCACAAAGGGGTTGTACTGACATTTTTTTTAGAACGAAACTTGAGAATATGAGCTTTTGTTAACCACAGACCTTATTTAAGGCATTTAAAACCCATTAAAACACATTGACTTCTGGACAATGGAGCCGGAAGGGTGAAAAGGCTTGTTTCTGCGTCTTAGTACTCACTCGAGCAGTACCAAACAGGACCAAAAAAAAAACAAAACTGTTTTTAAAATACTTACAATAGACTGAAAACACTCCATAAAGACTTTTTATTTAGACAGAACTCATCTGAACTGATATTTTTTGATGAACCTGTTTACTATGTAAACTATTTTGTGTTTATAATATATTCAGAACTGAAAGATGCAAGTATAATCATCATTCCCTCAACTCTGTGCGCCATCTTGGATTCATTTTGTATTCCAACTGTCTTCTCCATAAAGCGTACAACTGACACTGTCCAACGAGAGCTAAAACGAGGAGTCTCGGCTTAACAGTTTAGAATAGGTAAAATGTGTTTAAGATGCATTAAGCACACCGTGACGAATTTCACGCGCGATATTCGCCGACGTTTAACGCCTCGTTACTAAACAAAGGGCGCCAATATGAGTGTGCGCACCGACGCGGAAAACGGCACGCATAACAGCATCATTTTTTTAAAATCACCTCGGATTCGTTTTTTTTTAGTTTGACGCGCCGCGTCAAAAATCATCCGACCAATGAGACTGCCGCTTTTGCTCATGTGTTTGGAGCTTCTGGAGTTACAGTAAAACGCTCAAACACAAAACGGTCTTGCCGAGCACACATACGTAACAGAGAAGAAGATCTACGCCAAGTAGCGTTGCTGTCTACACTGCCGGGTAGAAATAAGACGAGGAAGATGCAAGGTAAGATGAATATTCTCGTTGGTGTTAGAACATAAAGAACTATGACAAACGCGACAGCGACTACAAACATCTTGATAAAAGACAACTGTTATGAGTGGTATTGCAGAGCAAACGGGCGCCATCTAATGTCAGGGAATGAATTTGCATGTTCACTCTGCTCATTGGCAGCGAAAATCGCTTTGGTGTAAACAGTGGTGGAGGAAGTACTGAATCTCAGTACTTAAGTAAAAGTACAAATAACCAGATAAATATTTACTTTAGTAAAAGTAGAAGTAACACAATGACAACCATACTTAAGTAAAAAGTAAAAAGTACCTGATTTTAAATGTACTTTAAGTATTAAAAGTAAAAGTACTTGCATAACAATTGATTCTCTTAATGACTATTTTCTAATGATTAATAAAACATTTAATTCTACATGTAACATTTCATTCAACCTAATAGCCTACTCCTGTAATGATGTTCAATAATGATGGAAAAAAAATGTTGTCACCATTTCTGAAACAAGCTTGCGATTAGGCAATATAAACCATGCTTGTCCTTTAGTCTCGCGTAGCCAGACCTTCAGACTGACGGATGACGGCCTTTAGCCAACGTTCCGTGGGCGTGACGTCTGAGGCTGAGACTAGTCCTTACTATATGTTAATAACTATGTTTGGCAGTAAACGCGATTAATTTATGATGTAATTCTGAACCTCTTGGCTTGCCATAATCCTATCTAAACGTATATTACACACGGTGTGTTTCCTATCCACGTAAAAACAAATTTTCGCATATAAATTGCACGATAAACACACTGCGTGCGAGACGCATTTAGTTGATGTATCTATGGCAACCAAACGTCACTGGTGAGACAAACGAACGGACGGTCAGATTACGTTTTGGCAGGGAAAACCTGATCAGATAATGTAACGAAAATGTAACAGAAGTTGTAGAAATGTAGCGGAGTAGAAAGTATAATAATTGCTGCAAAATGTAACGAAGTAAAAGTAAAAAGTATGCACTATTTATTCTACTTAAGTAAAGTAAAGATACGTGAAAAATGTACTTAAGTAAAGTAACGAAGTATTTGTACTTCGTTACATTCCACCACTGGGTGTAAACACAAAAAATGTGCTGAAAAACGCTGGCGAATAATGGCGGTGTGTACAGCCCTTTAAAATGCTGCCTAAGTAGGGAGCTCACTAGGTTTTGGGAGCCTTCATCAAAGCCTAGAGGAAACCCTAGAGGAAAAACCTTACATTTTATTATGCAAAAACCCAAACAGAGGAATAAAAGGGTACAAGGACAGAGAAGCTCCATTCAAAAGTCCTGTCAGCACTAAATAACCTTAATCCAGGAAAAGGAAATCAGAGGTGCTGATGCAGTGTTGCTATGGTGACTGTAAGGATTCAGGAGGGGAGGGCAGGACAGCGACCTCTTTTCTCACTAAACTCTTTTCTTTTCTCCTGTTCTCTGCAGACAGACAACCCTTTAGAGTTTTCCACTTCCTCTCTATTTCTACCTGTCCTTGTTTTGTGTAGTGGCCTACTTCGACAAACCTTTAGCTGGAAGAATCAGGCCATGGAAAACTAATCCTGCTTCTCACTCTAGAGAACAGGAAACACTGCAGTGTTAAATACCCACATGTGAAGAGTAAGTCTAATTCTCCAGTTGGCCCTAACCTAGGGCAGTGTGCTATAGCAGCAGCTGTATGTGGGCTGTAGCTCACCTGGGACTGAGTTGGGAATGGAGGGAGTCGGCACAGCGATGGGAATGCCGATGCTGCCGCCACTGTTCTCTCGACTGCCGCTTCCCCCACTGCTGCCACTACAGAGAGAGAGAACACATCAGATACAGCTCTCAGCATATATATCATATGGTTTCTGAAGTATGCAGTATGCATACTGTGTACAGTAGGTGGATTTTCCACACCAGGATGACCTACTACATCAACCGAAACAGAGAATACTTTGGGGAGTCCTGTATCCCACAATGCAATTTGACTTTCAATGTGATGGAAATATCAACAGGGATCTTTTTCTTGTTAGATTAGACTGCAAAAGACAACAATACAACAACAAAAATGTATCTTTAGAAATATTTTACAAAATAAACTTCATTTAATTTCACAGTACATCCGTCTGTCTTTATTTCTTCATTCTCAAGCTTTTAATATGAAAGACAATCGAGCCAACATTAAAGGGATACTCCACTTTTTTTGGGAAATAAGCTCATTTTACAACTCCCCCAGAGTTAAACAGTTGAGTTTTACCGTTTTCGAATGTATTCAGCCGATTTTCTGATATTTAAAAAAATATCAGTAACCAGACAGTTTCTGTTCTCATTGACTTCCATAGTATATTTTTTTCCTACTATGGAAGTCAATGAGACCAGAAACTGTCTGGTTACAGATATTCTTCTAAATATCAGAAAATCGGCTGAATGGATTCAAAAATTGTTAAACCCAACTGTTTAACTCTGGGGAGTGGTAAAATGAGCCTATTTCCTAAAAAAGTGGAGTATCCCTTTAAAACATCTCTTTTGTTGACAACAGATGGGTTTCGAAGCGCTTTTCATTACAAGTTGGAGAAGAGAGTTGCCAGATTTTGCATTCCCAAATACATAAGTAACCCAAACTCAATACAGGATCATGCATGCATACTGTTCCACATCCTATTTTAAAAGAACAGTACGCAGAATGTCGTATACTGTGTAGTATTTAGTAAGAAGTAAGCTAGTGCTCAGTTCTGAGGATCACAGGCTCACATGATAAAGTGACCTAGATACACACATGGCTTTGAGACGCATTGTACAACGTTTAGCCATACGTTGTTACACATACGTTCAACACAGATCAATTGATGGATTATTCAACACTGTGGAGCAACAAGCATCACTGCATCAGCTTTACACCCCCACATGATCCACTGTGTATCCATGTAGAAGCCAGAGCAGGGCTTCCCATACTGCACTGCAAGAGATCTCATTATCAGAGCACAGGCTTTATTGCTCCATTATCTAAACGGAGATCGAGTTAAACGACCGGGTTTTAACTAGGCATGTGCAAATCTCTTCCAATTTAATGATTTTCTAATTATTCTGTGGTTTGTCTGAAAGACTATTGCTGGCATTTAGAGAAGATCATAGAAGATGGTTTCCGCCATTGCATAAACAAAATAAAAATGGTGTACCAGAAAATTTTGCTGCAATTGCGAGTTTATATTTCACAATTGATTTAACTGTCTGTATCTCGCAATTAAAAATGTAACTAATAAGCAGTGTTAAATGTAAATTATATTATCGGTAACGCTTCCTTTTACAGTACAGAACTTACAGGGGACTTGCTTAAAGTACTGGCTAATATAAGGTAAGTACATGGAACAGGGGTAGGTTCAGGGTTAGAACTAGTTATTACCCAGTAATTGTAGTTACTAAAATAAGTACATAGTATTTACATGGGTAACTGGACTGTAAAAGGAAGCGTTACTATATTATCACCCATTGATATATTAAAAATGATACATCTTAATGTACCAACCTACAGTACATACAGTATACTCATGTAAAGGAAGTAACGCAATATAGATCCTCTCAGCTGTGTGATTGTTTATATCCGTAGTAACCTTTAACCTTATCCACAATACATACACTACTACTCACTTAACCAATACATACTATAGTGCAAATCTCATCTGCCAATTTTTGTATCTGGTCTCAAAATGTAACTTATTGCCCAGCTCTTTATATAAAGTTGAATTTCATATAGCATTCTCGTAAAGGGTGATATACCCTGTATAGCATATTTTAACTGCTTGATTACTTGTATTGTCACAAAATGTAACTACATCATCGCCCAGCTGTAATATTATATAATAACCATTATGACATGAAACTATGTGTATTGTGAAAAGCGCTACACAAATCAATTTGACTTCTCGTCATCTGACCACTCACAACTGTTTTGTGAAAAAAAAACACTACTCTTCATCACCAGATTACTAGATCCATTTGTAAATGTAACGTTAGAGAAACTAAATGGTGAACTGACACTACCGTTACCCATAATGCATCGGGAACCCAAAGAACTTTGGATGAAGGCATCACACACAGAGCTGAATAAGCAGCAGTGAAAGCTTCTGGAGAGCAGATAATGGCTCAGGTGGAGACAAGGATTATACAAGGACAAGTGCTTATACAAATAGCTGACGCTGCAACAATCACATCGATTGATAAACACTGTCGGCTACACATCAGTAATCGAGAGCAGATTATTCAACAAAAATATATTTGAAGTGAAAACAATGAATCTCTTTTCTCGTAAGTCGCTCTTTTCCATACATTGGACAGTGACCAAAGACCGAGGCTGTCAAAAGTGACGCAAAAGCACCATATTGGTCAAAAGTTTAGAGTTTTGTTTTTAAACTAGATGTACTTTAGGGACAGGAGTAGGGCTGGGTAATAAATATTGATTTCTCGATACTAATTGATTCTCATTTTTACGAACCGATATCGATTCTTAAATCTCAAGAATCGATTAGTCATCCTGTTTCATTTGAATAAATGGAACATTGTATCACAGCTGTGCGCATTCAAAAAAACGCAATAATCTTTGTCCTTTGTTACTATTGATATGAATCAAAGTCTCAATTTTCAAATTACGTCCATTTTCTTTAGAAATTCAAAAACATTAATAACGTTTTGGCACTGTGGCGTGAGATCGCTCTGGCGCAGCTCAAGAGAAGCAGCTGCGCTGATCTCTCTTCCGGCTTAATAATACCAGTCACAGCGTGAAATAAACATGAATGAGCATCTGAAAGTGTGTTAAAAGATAGAGTACAACTTATCAAAATCTGTATCATGTCACATTGATTCGCTCAATCAGCGTTTCAACCGTGGAAAGACGTCAGTTAAACAGCCTTTTAATCAATGTCATGTATCGTCATATTTACCTCAGAAAACATAATTTGCCATTTATTGTAACGGAGATCCAAAATAATCGATATCGAATTGCAAGTTTGTGAATCGAAATCGAATCGAATTGTGAAAATTGTGTCAATACCCAGCCCTATTTAATTGTATGTATTTATTATGCACAATTTATGGTAATTATAAATAGTAACTACATGTAACATAATGTAAGAAGGACACTGTGAAATAAAATGTTACCCAATATTGTGTGTAGTCAAATTGCAGTGCACTTTCATGGTGATTTCTACATCTTTTTAGAAGCTCAAAGGGATACTCCACTTTTTTTTGGAAATAGGCTCGTTTTACCACTCCCCGAGAGTTAAACATTTGAGTTTAACTATTTTCTTATCGATTCAGCCGATTTTCTGATATTTAGAAGAATATCAGTAACCAGACAGTTTCTGGTCTCATTGATTTCCATAGTATATTTTTTTCCTACTATGGAAGTCAATGAGACCAGAAACCGCCTGGTTACTGATATTCTTCTAAATATCAGAAAATCGTCTGAATGGATTCAAAAACGGTAAAACTCAACTGTTTAACTCTGGGGAAGTGGTAAAATGAGTCCATTTCCAAAAAAAGTGGAGTATCCCTTTAAACGACTAATGGTGGAAAATATGATATTTTTTCACTTGTGAACTGGTATTTATCAGTGTGTTGTGTTCAAGTGCTTTTGTTGTCATAATATGGTACAGCAATGGAGATCCAGACCTGTTATTTAGCTAAAGCTATTTTAGATTTCTTAAGTCATCTGCTGAAGCAAGAAAGTGATTTATCAAAACTAAAACGGTAAATAATATGCTGTATGTTTTCTAAATCATGAAAAGTACACATTTTTACCATTCACGACTCTCGCGGTGCTCTCCGCCATTTTGAAAAGGTCAGAGGTTCTCTCATCTCAGCAACTCGCAGCCCAGTGGAAAATACCACATAAGGGGGTGTTCATGTGCATTTTCCACGTCGGCTTTTGGTATTTACCATAATTACCATAGCACTTGAACGCACCATAACTTTACATTCCTTGTAATTTTACCAGTACAACTCTTCAAAATGTCTACTTAATGTTTTTTTGGAGGAAGGCAAAAAGCAAAATCCTTTCTTCTTTTTAAGATAAGTAATTTGATGGATTCAGAAGGTCAAACTCACAAGATCTGGCGTTGTGGTGCCAGTATTCGCACAAATTAAAAGTCGTGTATTATTTATGGCATCACAGTCAGCATTAACTAACGAGGCCACTTCATTCAGTCATTCTGAGCCTGAACGCTGCAGTGATGATTGTGTTTAGTAAGCGTGGGGAGTGGGATGAGGGGTTATTCCCTCTGGTCTGGAGTGCGGATGAGGTGTGGGCTGGTGTGATGACATTATTTGCAGATGTTAGACGAGTGGGTGTAAAGAGTACGGATCGCACACTAGAAACCCCCCAATCATCGTCATTTAGACGTTAGCAACATGAAGAACATGAGCGAAAATGTTATACCCCAAGAGGATGTCAAATATGCGCTGACATTCAGAAATAAATCTGTGGAGGCTGATGGAAAAGTGTGGGAGAGGACTAGTGGAAAAAGCCAAATGAAGAGAGAAAATGAGATATCGGATTCATTAGTAAAGCCCCTGCACGCATCACATACATAAGTGTGTCTTCAGGCACAAAAGGCAAATAAGAAATACAAAATTACTCAAATTAAATGAATAAACATTAAAGCTGCAGGCCGTAATTTTTCCTCTTTGCTGCCATCTCTGTTTGAAATCTGCAATTGCAGTCATTCGCGGAATTATCAACTTTACATGAGTTGTACTTCAACAACACCCTCGACACGGCACAGTGAGGATGAACACATTGATTGAGGAGTGAGCAGCTGTCAGTCACCACACCGGTGTGGATACTGGCATTCAGTATCACAGATTATTCTTTTTGGAAGTATGAAAAAACATAAGAATTTTCATTGGAAAATGTCATCTAAACAAGTAAGAAACATCCACCTTTGTTCTGGTTCTGACATTGCAGTAAATTGCGCTGCTTAAAGGGATACTCCACTTTTTTGGAAATAGGCTCATTTTACAACTCACCCAGAGTTAAACAGTTGGGTTTTACCATTTTCAAATCCATTCAGCCATTTAACTCTGGGTAATTGTAAAATGAGCCTATTTCCAAATAAAGTGGAGTATCCCTTTAAATCGAAAAATCGCTTAGAAGTTATCACGCAAAACCATGCAAATCATCTTTTGTTCTCAAATTGTTAAATGTTAACGTCAGGATTGTCGGACCATATGTAATGTCCTTCCAATATGTATCATTTGTTTCGCATGGGTCGGTTGCAGTCTCTTTTTTTTGTAGCCACTCCGAAGTCCGAACAAAGTCTTTTGCAGTTTACAGCGGGTGAATCTCTAGTTGTCACTGGTGATTGTCCTTTGAACCTTTCTGGATCCGCCATCAAATTGATAAGTTTAAAGAGCAACATGCAGGTTGATTTTATTTCTGAATTAAGACTTTAAATTGTCTGCAGAGGTCTTTTAAAAACACTTATGTAAAAATTACTAATGAAATCTCATTTGATGTAGAGATTTTGATGAAAATGCGCTAGGCTCTGGAATACGCCTTTCCAGCAAGCAACGCGTCATATGACGTAGCCCGAGGAAAACAAATGAGCTCGCGGCCGCTTTCTCATTGCTGGGTGTTGATGTAGTGAGAGACATATAGTTTTAGATCGAAGCCATAATGGTAAATTATTGTGTTTGTGGTTGTTGCACGAATTCCAGCCTGTCAGGAAGTCACATCCATCATTTTCCTTCAAGGAAAAACAAGGCTTTTTGGTCTTGGGTGCGTTATGTGCAGGTGAATAGAGCAGACTTCACTGCCGCGTCTGTTAACACACACACACTCGGTCGTTTGTGGCGCACATTTCACACGCTTTAAATTGTATCACAAACTGTAAATTGTATCACATATGAAAAGCATTATTTATTTGTTGTTATGGCATGATCAATGTGGATAGTGCTAACCAGCTTGGATGGTCTGCATAATCACTGTCAGCGTAGAATATGAGAAGACAAAATGTTGCTGGCTTGAATTAAGACAATCTAAATAGATGTTTAATCAAGAACAAAGTCAAATGTATGTTTGCTAAAGCAGATTTATTGCAAAACACCAAGGTATAGCCATACAGTAGATGAACCAGCGTTAGCCGCGGTGCTAACTTACATGAACTCACTTGCCCTATTTCCCACTGGTTTTCTCGACACCACAACTCTAACGTTATTTCTCTCCTCTGCCCAATGTTCGTCTCCCGATCTCCCCCTGACTTCTATCTCGCCTAGAAGGCTCATAATTATTTGCCTGTGGGTCATCATAGGCATATTCGTCAACATCGCAGAACGCGGTTTCGTCGTTTGCATCCATTGTAACCTGAGCCTGAACTTGAACAGACTCCCTCGCCAATCGTCACTTCCGGTTAGTGCGTCGTAGACGCGGGAGTTATTTTATCACATTTTTTCTCAAAATATCGTTAATGGCTAAATATATATTACTCCAGTTCAGAAAATCTTGTTGTTTTATCGTCAACTTACACTATGCTATATAGGGGTGTCCAACCTGCAAGTTGCTCTTTAATTATATCAAGTGCTGTGAGAAATGGCTATAAATCTCCACCTCCAGCATCCTCACACACAATATAGCCTACTATCCGAGCCTCTTCTTTATGTGTACAGATGTGACGTAGTGACTCAAACACATGTTCGAATTTCCCACGGGAATCAAAAAAACATTATTACAAGCTTACTGCTTTGAATCGAACTAAGGCAAGTAAATAGTTTTGAACACTGGCTGGCTATGTATTTTATCAAATATGTATTTTGGATCATGTTTAACCCATTAAAAAGCTACGGACTGCAGCTTTAAATTATATTATATTAATACTATTCTATTTCTATTCTAAATAATAATATTCATTAAAATGTGGAAAAACAATTTTATAAAATGATAGGTATAACAATACAGTAGATATTAGGATGGATGGATGGATGGATGGATGGATGGATGGATGGATGGATGGATGGATGGATGGATGGATGGATGGATGGATGGATGGATGGATGGATGGATGGATGGATGGATGGATGGATGGATGGATGGATGGATGGATGGATGGATGGATGGATGGATGGATAGATAGATAGATAGATAGATAGATAGATAGATAGATAGATAGATAGATAGATAGATAGATAGATAGATAGATAGATAGATAGATAGATAGATAGATAGATAGATAGATAGACAACCAGACAGATAGACAGACCAATAGACAGATAGATTGACTGATAGACAGAAAAAAATAATATACAGACAGACAGACAGATGGAGATAGATAGTTAGACAGAGATAGATAGACAGACAGACAGACAGATACGTAGGTAGACAGATGGATAGACAGATGGATAGACAGATGGATGGATAGATAGACAGACAGATAGATAGACAGACTGACAGATAGATACAGCCAGACAGATAGATAGACAGATGGATAGACAGATTGATTGACTGATAGACTGATAAAAAGAACCACAGACAGACAGACAGACGTGTGTTACCTGTGGGTTCTGGGTCTCTGGTTGAGAGATGCGGTGCGTCCGGGACTGTGTTGGCTGCCCAAGCGAGCTGGACTCGTCATGTAGTCATTGGGAACGGTCGGAGGTTTCACCGGCTCAAGTGTTTTATAAGGATTGTTACGCCTGCATTCGCATTTAAAACAAACGGGCATATCCGATTTATGATACATGATATATGATTTACGACTTTCCAACCGAAAATTGCCGTTAGTGTCGCAGTATTATCTGATAGCTTTTTCAATACCTGCTCAGTAACGTTGTCACTATTTTCACACTGAAGTATATAATAAGATCTTACCCAAGAGTGCCTCGTCCTTGCAGGGGTGGGCTGGGAGGTTTCTGTGTTGGGGGATTGGTCCTGGACAGGGTTCCTCCTCTGACTGACTGATTGTTGCCGTGCTGCTGATTGGACAAGCAAAACATCAGTTGAACCATTCGACCAGAGCTCGAACATCAGGTTACATAAATAAGACTAAACGAATGGAGCCGAGAAGGGGACTTTACATTTCATCCAAACAATCTGTTTTTGACTCCAATAAAAGGGCCTCATTCATGAATATATAATACATATATGAGTAATGTGTGTCTGTAAAATGGACCTTCCTGAAAACTGTTCTCACAAATGATTTTTGACCTCGTATTTGTTAGTTAAATGTGTGTGTGTTAATGAAATAATTCATAAATAAGCTATACATGCAGGCCCGTTCACAATTAGCATAATCTCAAATCACAACTACTTGAACTAAATGTCATGTGGAAACTCCTATCTATTATTATTGTAAATAGTGTTTTCAAAATGCAGTCTTATCTCAAAGAACACAACATCTTTGGATATTTTATCCACCATTTATGTATGTATGGTTGGAAGCAGGTGTACATTTTTTGATAATACACTGTCATGAATCCATTAACTGACCTCAAGCGGATTTACATACTATTTACACATAAAAATCATTCTGCTTGTGTTTCATGAATGAGGACCATTGATTCAAAATGAAAAGACAATTAGTGGTCGATCATTTGCCTATTTCTAAACAACAAGATAGCAGAAATAACATAATAAATGAACAATGACATATTTCAATAATAGCAAAAAGGAAAATATAATTGCATTCCATTTGAATTTTACACAATATGCCCAATATGTTTATTATCCAATCATAATTATTAGCAGATTTGAATACATACACAAAGGGAAACTAACACTCACTTCTACAATCCGAAAATGCTTAGATATCAGTTGATGTACTGACCTCGCCAATATATATTAGTCTATATAATAGCATATTAGTCTATCATATAGACTAAAAACCTGACATTGACAGTCAATAAATTACTAACTAAATAATAGAAGCCCAAATACTTCAATTAAATGAACATGATATGGTGTTAAAACATGTAATAATCTTTAAATAATACAGCTATGGATCACTTTGCAATGGGATTGCTCTACAACTACATCACATGTTGAGGTTATCAATAAGCCTGTCACAATCATACATTTGTGTTGATGAATAACTGTCATGAAAAAATGCACTTAACATTTTCCTTCTGTAAGCCTAATATGTTATGATTCCAAGTTAAATGTATATATACACTGTATAATATAATGTAAAATATAGTCTAATTTATTAAATAACCGTGATATATATATATATATATATATATATATATATATATATATGAAGAGTTCAGATGCAAAAGCCTCTAAGTGCCATTTGAAATTTTCTTCTAGAATGATCATTTTTATCAAGCTTGTATATTTAAGTTCAGTAATTTCACTTAAATTGCAATGAGGATTACCTATAATTGTCATTTAAGTGAAATTACTGAACTTGAATATATAAGCTTGATAAAAACGATCATTTTAGAAGAAAATTTCCAATGGCACTTGGGGCTTTTGCATTTGAACTCTTCATATATATATATATATATATATATATATATATATACAGTATATATATATATACATATATATATATATATAAGGAATTGGAATTTGGATGGTAAAATGTGCTTGACATTTAAAAATCGCACAATTCTCACATAATTGTGATTAGGTCGAATAAACAAACCAGATGAATAATCGTGACAGGTCTATATGAGGTAAGGATGAATGCAGGAATATGAATATGTAATGGGATCACAGGGGAGATTGAATCAGTTGATCAGTAATTGACTACAGCAGGACGGGTTCATGGGACAAGTACACTTACCTTGGCTTTAAGCCACTAGCGAGGGCAGGAAAAGAGAGAGTGTAATTTATAGAATAAGAGAGAAAAACAAAAAGAGGGAGAGAAAGAGAGACAGGAATGTCAAAAATCGTCATGTCTCAGTTCAGAGCTCTTGACGCAGGACAAAAGCACTTTAAATCTCCAATCCTATATTTGACTGCATTAGAGTGGAGAGTGGCGCTGCTAAAATGCTTTTCCCTCTTTTCATACTTCGATTGAGTAGTCTGAAGCAGACATTAATACCGTCCCTCGATCTTTTTTCATAATGTGTTATTTGGGTCTGAACTGCAGTGTGATTAAAGGAAATAAGGTGCAAAAACGACTCATTGAAACAAAGGCTGCAAGTGTAGTGACTGTTCTGCACTACATGCAAAGTGTGGCATTATTAATGTGCTGTCCCGCATGAGCAATGGGGGCCAAAGTAACTGAGACAATGCTCATACATTAGGCAGAAAAAAAAGAAAAAGTGTAGACCTGAGATAACAATAGTGTATTTCAGCAATAAGGCACTTGAGGTCAGGCTATAATGTGAGGATATAAAGGATGATGTTAGGCACAGCGTGTTGTGAAGCACCCTTCAACTGTCATTATATTAACAACAGGACCTAATGAGCCTTATTGCTTTTAGAAAGCAAGTTAACATAAAGACAACATAAATCCAAGTAAACCAACAAATAAATAAGCAAAAATACATAAACTGTCCTACTCCCCCTCGCTCTCCCACTTCCCTTTCCGTCCTATCACAAAAAAGCCAAAAAAAAAAAAAAAATCAATAAATAAACCAAACAAAAATAAACAAACCAAATGAAATAAATTAATTGAATAATTAATAAATAATTAAAATAAACCAAATAAATAAATGGCAAATAAAAACAAATAAACAAAATAAATGAATATTCAAATAAAAGTATACAAAACAATTGAAGAATAAATAAACAAAATAAAAAAAGAATAAATAAACCAAATGAAACGTATAAGAAAAATGACCATTTTTTTTAAATTATATATATATATATATATATATATATATTAGGGCTGTTCAAAAATTAATTGCGATTAATCGCATCCAAAATAAAAGTCTGTGTTTACATAATATATTTTTGTATGCTGTATATAATTATTTTGTATATATAAATACAAACACATGCATGTATGTATTTAAGAAAATGTGTTATTTATATATAATATATTTATATTTGTATAATATAGATTGTCTATTTATATACAGAATTTAAACGCAAATAATTCTCAAATATATACTTGCATGCATAGGTATTTATATCTACAAAATACTTATATACAGCACACACAAATATATTATGTAAACACAGACTTTTATTTTGGATGCCATTAATCGCAATTAACTTTTGCATATGTATATATATATATTTTTTTTTCATACCAAATAAAAATAATTCCGATTATTATATAAATATCCTAGAAGTATGCTAAGCCATTAGTTTAACCGGATAGACTGCAGTCTAACTGAAATACAAAGTAGAAAAATCTAATTAGCGTATTTCAACATTTGGTTATATATCAGGAACGAATTTTAAAAATAGACTGAACACATAATAAGCATGCGCAACATATCAATATTTTCACAAATTCGCATTTTTGTAATTTACACGAAGATGTCTTCAAAAACCTGTTTTCAAAAGTTTGCATTTTCAGGCCCCAAAATGCCGTTTTTGTGTAATAGAGTGGCCATAAAGCATAAAGGTATTCAGATTTTAATAGAAAACAGTGTTGTGTAAACGGCCCCTAAATCTTGCACATCAGTTTCCAGGATCGGATCCATCCCATCAGGCAAACACACATGCGGTGTTCATCTAGATCTCGGTGGAATCAGTCGAGAGCAACAATCCTGTCTCAGCCAGACAGAAATACGGCTTAATGTTTCATACTCGGACAGCGCCAGAATCCTCTGCGTTTAAGACTGCGAAAGCGCTTCATGTTCACCAATACAGGCAAACAAAAGGATCCTAACATTTTTCCTGAACAGGGAAAGGAAGTAAAATAAACTAGTAAAACAACATTGGAGAACTCCCCTGCATTCCTGCGGCCGCTGACTAGATTAAAGTGTCAACTGACATTGAAAATAAATCTCATCGTTTGCCAACACAGTAAACGTGTCTGAAGACGCTGTAATCCCCGTCAGGTGACTCAAGGTGACGGCTTTTCTCACTGAACTCTGTCAGGTGTAATAAAACACTGCCAGATTCTGTGCCAGCCAGGTCAGGGTGAGATCAACATCTTGGCTTTAGTTAGTATACAAACTCTGGAACTGTGGTAGAAGTGACAAATTTAATCTTTTAAGGAATAGCTCACCAAACAATGTCCATTGT
Source organism: Cyprinella venusta (assembly GCA_038021265.1). NCBI lineage: Eukaryota > Metazoa > Chordata > Actinopteri > Cypriniformes > Leuciscidae > Cyprinella > Cyprinella venusta. The sequence continues at coordinate 6,927,393 of CM075884.1, read as the reverse complement.
ATGGACATAAAAACAAAACAAAGTTTAGAAATATATTATTTTCTGCTCTGCAGAGGAAAGTCTGGAATAATCGGGTGAGAAAATATCATTTTGATATTTGTATGATTGAGCTACCGGTATAAATAGTAACAGTATAGAAATACTGATAAATAAAATAAATACATAATTGTGGAGGTAAACGATAACGATTAACTGCATATATCCATTATGTTCTGTGAGCTTCACAAAAACATAACAATTATAATTATATAATTAATAAATTGTATTTAAAATAATATAAATTACATTTGTATTTTTCAAGGATGCATGAAAATGATCAAAAATGACAGAAGTAATGATGCTGAAAATTCTGCTTTGCATCACAGGAGTAAATTATATATATATATATATATATATATATATATATATATTAGGGCTGTGCAAAAATTAATTGCGATTAATCGCATCCAAAATAAAAGTCTGTGTTTACATAATATATTTGTGTTTGCTGTATATAATTATTTTGTATATATAAATACAAACACATGCATGTATGTATTTAAGAAAATGTGTTATTCATATATAAGATATTTATATTTATATAATATAGATTGTATATTTATATTTATAGACAGAATTTAAGCGCAAATAATTCTTAAATATATACATGCATGCATAGGTATTTATATATACAAAATACTTATATACAGCACATAAATATATTCTGTAAACACAGACTTTTATTTTGGATGCGATTAATCACAATTAACTTTTGCAGAGCCCTAATATATATATATATATATATATATATATATATATATAAAATAACTTTTTTTCAATCTTAATATATTGTATAAGCTTTAACCTCAATAAATGTAAACACATACATTAATATTGATTATGTGAGGCTCATCCTATAAACGCTCGTAATCGATTGGCTGTTGGCTCGCAGGCGTCACTTAAGCCCTAATCCCCTGTGAAGGCCCGCGCTCACAATCCTGCCAGATGAACCACAGATGGAGGGTCACGCTGTCACTAGGTCAAATGTTTTTACATTCAGCACATAAGATAACACAGATGCATGCTGGAATGTGCACTGCATTGCTGGATTTAAACAAATAAATAAATATAATAAATACATGTCAGTTAAAAAAAAAAAAAAAAAAAAAAAACAACCTCCAGCCCCTATCGCAATGCCTTGCTCTATAAACTAGAACTGAGGCAGGAGTAACTGATAACTTTCATACTCAATTTTAATAGACATAAGGTATCAGAAAGCCAGAAATCCTACTTTAGATACTCTAACCTCAAGCGCAGTCTCAGCTGGTGAGTCACAAACAACAATGCTAAATGCTCCTAACTAGTGGTGGACCAATATGGATTTTGATGGCAGAAAGCTTAGAGATGGCCAAAATAAAGCCGATTAGGGTGCAACGGATCAAAGAACTCATGGATCGGATCAAATCGTGATTATTGAGTTGTGGATCTGATCATTTTTCTAATGGTGGGAGACATATTACTTTGGTTGTGGAGTATTTAAAAGTGTTCTTTAAAATAATAAATCATAGCATTTATGAGGAAACTTGAAGAGACGTATATTTTGACAATTTTGTGTGCAGGGCTCAATACGAAGGATATTTCCTATTGGATTTTCCTGGTGATTAAAAGTTTTACTTGCCCAGCTAAAATTTTCACTGGCCGCATCCACAAAAAATAATAAATAAATAAAATAAAATAGGCCTAGTTATTGATTTCAAAGTTTTTGAGTTACTAGCCTAACTCATATAAACCTTAAATATTGTTGAAGATGAGTCAGTAATAAAACAACAAATAATCAAATTACGAGCAATACAAAACAACAGAATAATTTAAATGAAATACAGAGATTTTCACATGGGTCTAACAGTATTTTTCAGGTATAGAAATTGAATAAAGCAACCACATGTAAAATAACACTACATAGTCTTTATTGAATAAAGATAAATCCTCATTAAAGTTACAAAAACTATTCAGCCAAGAGCTGTGAGCAAATGGTTTTGTATTGTTGTTTGATTAATATTAAAAAACACAAAAAGCATCAAGAATATTAGGCTGCTGTCACTTTAAGACCTAATTCACTAATTCAATAGCATAGCCTATTGTTTTTCCATTTCATTTTTCTATTGTTTATCAATGTAATCACATGCTAGATGAACGTCTTTTGCAGTGCCTAATGCATGGCACAGCATTCTGGAAGAGCGTCACTCGAGTAAAAAAAAAAAAAAAAAGTTTGACATTTAAGTGTCTCTAGACCATGGGCTTTTATTCGTTTTACTGACCTGCATCACGTGCTGGGCTCATTGTTTTTATACATGTATTTTAATCATTTTAAAAGCTATTCACTTGAGTCTATTTTTATCACCTCACCCAAAAAGAAAAGAAAACACCGATTACTCGATTAATCATCAAAATAATCGACCTATTATCAAAATAATCGTTAGTGAGATATCACCCTAAAAATGTAAAACATAACAAAAACACGTGTAAAAATTGCTGAAATTAAATAAAAAATATATTAAAACAAAAAACATCTCTAAAATGAAGAGATTTTGGTATTTTTCACAAAAAGTAAATTGTCAAAAATAAGAAAAAAATCAATGTAAAAAGTAAGAACCATGTGAGCAATGTATTTACCTTTACTCCATGGCCGACATCATCCAGCACTGTGAAGTCGATGGGCTTCCTGATGTACCTCACCGGCCGCTCAATGTTGGCAGGAGCGATGATCTTATGAGTCCTTGATGTGTTCTTATTTGTCGTCAGGATGCCAATCTCTCTCCGGGCGACCTTCTCCTTGTGAATGTCCACTGTCTGATAAACACACAAGACAAGAACAAGATTGACAATGAGGTCCAAAAGCCTAGCCTATAATTTGATTACATGCTTGTCATAAAATAAACTACGTTTTCTACTTTGGTATGCACTACAGAAATCATTTACACTATGGTTCAAATGTTTGGAGTAACATTTTTTTATTTTTTATTCAAGAACACGTTAAATTGATCAAAAGTGACAGTAAAGACATTTAAAATTTTACAAATAAATACTTTCTAAACGTATCACTGTTTCAACAAATACATTAAGCAGCACAACTGCTAACACTGATAATATTCAGAAATGTTTCTTGAGCATCAAATCAGCATATTTGAATGATTTCTGAAGGATCATATTACACTAAAGACTGGATAAATACATCAAAATAGAATTTTGATTTTTTTTGGAATTTTTTATTCAAATAGAATTTAATTTATAATAACTACAAATGTATTATAAATATATTTACAATAAATAGTTATTTATTTTGTTATTTTAAATTGCATTAATATTTCACATTATTGCTGTTTTTACTGTTTTTTTTAATGAATAAATGTAACCTTGTTGAGCAGCATAAGTAAAAAAAAAAAAAATTACAGACATTGAACTTTTGAATGGTGATGTATATCATTATATAATATTATTTCTTTCAAAAAGTGAATGAACCATGGTGAAAGCTAGGGGCTTTGGAGACGTGATATGACACGCCAGCCAGTCGGACCGTGTAAACACACATGCAGGGTAAAGTGTATAAGCTGTTAATGTGAAATTAGTGTGCTGATGCGACGGACACGGAAGGCTTCCTTCAGCGCTGTGATTGGGCGTTACATCCGCCGGCTGTTTTAAAGGAGAAGTGAAACACTTTTGCCCTTAAACAGACACTACAAAAGAGAAAAGTACCCCTAATGGTGTATAAAACACCAGGCAGCCTCGATTTTTCAAACTAATAGGGCACAAAAATCACATGCTGTGTCTCAATTTGCCAGCTAGCACTACACATTAAAAGTATGCCAGACATACTACAGCGTGATAAAACCATTACTTTAGGTAATACATTTAAAGCTTCAGCCTTCATTGTGGAGTAGGCGGAGCTTTTGGATTGTGACGACTCAATCCAAAGGATTGGTGGAATTTTCTGTACAGCATCATGGGTAATGCAGTTTTCCTCTATGGATTCCACTGTTAAAACAGATTGCAGGCTGACAATTCCATTGATTAACAACCTCGTAGCTCACAGTAGGGCTATCTTTAAAGTTTAGAAGTCATTGTTAAAAATCAATTTCATGGAGAAAATGAAACTGAAACCATATGATCAATAATTTAAAATTCCTTTAAGGGAGCTGTATGCAAGATTCTGGCCAAACCTGGTTCTGCAATCAATTTAAAATCAGGGTGTATCCCCGCCTTTCCCCATGACTCGAGGTTGCCAGATATGCTGCTACATGAAGTTTCCAATGGCAAGAGACGAGTCCTACACTGTGAGTTTTTTTATCTGTTAATTATTTATTTTGGACTTTGTAACAAAGTATTTAGGATTCCTATTGAGGTTTTTTTTTTGGCAATGTTAAAATGTTTTTTTATCCGATTCCCACATGTTTGTATCTGCAGCTGTGGTAACTAGAGAAGAGCTGGCAACCCGAATGCCGCATCACTACGGAGTCCGTGATTGGTAGATCGGTGGAGGGTGACGCATCAGAACAAAACACGACTTGACAACATCAACATCAGTCAAGGGATGCGACTTCACTTTTTAAATGACAATATCCTGGCCGGACTACTGTTGTCAGTGATATAAGTATTTGAAATGAACATGATTTCTTAATGTCTAGTGACATATCAGGGAAAATTTATGATTAATTGAAATAAATGTCTTGCATACAGCTCATTTAAAGCAAACTTTAGGAGTTACATAAAAATTCAGATTACTTTTTGAAAGTCTTTTTTACTACACAATTTATTGTGGTGATTTGTACACACTGACTATCTATTTGAAGATCATTTTTAAAACACATTAAATGACTAGTCACTAATCAAAGATACCAGTCACAACGTGATTTGAATTACTTTAGGCCTTCTTTTGATTTATAAATATATTTTTTACCTAGATCAGTGACATCGCACATTATATAGTAAATTTCATTTTTAGATTGTGGAATTTTCTGATTTCCACATTGTGGAAGTCCTAGGTCCCTGTTTTTCAGGAATTTTCCATTGATCTGCTGACTATTTTCTGACAGGCCTCATTCGGAGAAATGCTGTCCTAAATAATATACTCTACAAAACACACATACATTGGAAAATGGTTAATGTGATCATGTAGAGCTCTGAGAAGAATATGAGAAAATTTCCTCCTGATGGAAAGAATGTCTTTATATTTGATGAATGGCTTAAAAAGATGCATATCATGTTTTCAACTCATTCTGACTTATCTACAGTTCACCCAAGGCCAAAATCAGTGGCATAAAAAGCTGACACAATGAATGCTGGGTGTTTATCTGAACGGCTCTGCATCACTTGCACTAGTGCTGAGGTTTCAGTTCCCTCTAAAGACTCAACTTTACGGATTCCTCAATCAGGCTTCATGGGCAACAAAGTTTACCAATAACACACCATACAGCACCAATTAAAATGTTTATTGCCATCTGCTTGATCTGGTCTCTCTCTCTCTCTCTCTCTCTCTCTCTCTGGCACACGAGACACTGGAGCAGATGCAGCAGGCCTCCTGTTGGAGATGAAAGGGCAGCAGTGTCTGCAGTGCAGAAACACAGAGGATCCCATTCATTTCTCAAAGGAGTCAGAGCAGCTCCAGCTCTTATTCAACATCAGGAAGAAGGAGTCTTGTGCACTGCGCCCTTAAAAACCTCTGAGGTTTAAATTTCATCAGCTTATTACTTAGTCATCTCAAAAGACTGGTTCAATACTGGTGTAATACTACATACAGGAGCCCTTGATTTACACGCACAACTGTGGAAGCCCAAAAAATAAATAAATCACTTTAAACTAAATTATCGAGTTAACGATATGAATATGTTGGAACCGCCTTAAAGGGTTAGTCCACTTTTTTGGGAAATAGGCTCATTTTACCACTCCCCCAGAGTTAAACAGTTGGGTTTTACCATTTTCGAATCCATTCAGCTGATTTTCTGATATTTAGAAGAATATCTGTAACCAGACAGTTTCTGGTCTCATTGACTTCCATAGTAGGAAAAAAATATACTATGGAAGTTAATGAGACCAGAAAGCGTCTGGTTACTGATATTCTTCTAAATATCAGAAAATCGGCTGGATGGATTTGAAAACGGTAAAACCCAACTGTTTAACTCTGAGGGAGTTATAAAATGAGACTATTTCCAAAAAAGTGGAGTATCCCTTTAATTCTATTCATGGCATAGATTCAACAATCTGTTGAGAACATTCCTCAGATATTTTGGTCCATATTGACGACAGGATCATGCAGTCGCTGTAGATTTGTTGGCTGCACATCCATGATCTCCCATTCCAGCACATCCCAAAGATGCTCTATTGGATTGAGATACGGTGACAGTGGAGGCCATTTGAGTATAGTAGGGCTATAATCAACCAAAGAAATCCTTAGTCGACCAAAGTCTTATCTATCCTGTGCAACGATCCATCGAAAGAAGAAAAAAAAAGACCCGATGTTTTGATTGAAATTTTTTAAACAATGCCAGACAGCATTAATAAAACAACATCAAACAAACATACATAAACTATAATAATAATACAATTCTTTGATAATTAAGTGATTTTAACTGCAAAGTGAGGAGCTCTGTCCTAGGTCTGACCACACCACACGCTACAAAAAAATATGACTGCTAAAACTGCCAAATAATGAAAAATCCTAACAAAAGCTCTCGTTTATACAGACTGTATACTTTCAAAGCTATGGGTTAAACTTTCGTCCTGCCGATCTCTTTAAAACAAACACACAAATAACGTTTTGTTACATTATTTAGGCCATTTTCAAATGTGTCAAGTGTAAAATAAAATAAAAACAAAACAAAAAATTCAAATAAAAACAAAAACACAATCTATTGAGTCAGCATAGTAAAGCTGTTAATGGGCCTGCTCACATATCACGTCTTTTCCACACTCAAGTTTGTTTTTTAAAATGTAGGTGTGTGGTGTGCGAGCTCATAATAGAAACAGCGCGGTTGCGGCGGGGTGCGATGCGCTATTCTTTTTTTCAAGAGCGTCCTCGCTGCATCGTGATTAGGGTTGGGTATCGGTTGGGTTTTATCCGATACCAGTACCTACTCGGTATTTTTTAAACGGTTCCGGTGCCTAAACGGTTCTAAAACGGTTAGGAATAAATAATAGAAACTAATACCCCTTTATTTACAGGTCCAAACTGGGCACAATGTTAACTTAAATTATAAATACAAGTAACATATGGTAATAATAAATATAAGCCAATAAAAAATAAAAGTTCATATTTACGTAGTATCAAGTAAAACAATATTAGGCTATATCAAACAATGCAATTATACTGGAGATTACTACCAGGGTAATATAATATCGACATGGCTGCAGGTTCCCATGTTTTGTCTGCTTTAACAAGTCATGTAAGTTATCTTGTCATTTACTAGTTAAGCTCTTAGCCAGTTCGATATTTCGTTCCTACTGCGTCATATACGCAGCTTTGAGTAAACATAAGAAAGAGAACGTCTCTGTGTAACCCATGTTCTCTGAATAGGGAACAAAACGCTGCGTTCCCTGCCTAATATCTTGCGCTGGCAACAAGCTTCCTTTTTCGGCAGAGAACTCTGAGGAGCAGATGATGCGCGCGCCAATATAATATGACGACGTGAGCGTCAACGCGGCGCGAATGGTGATTCTATAACCATAGACAATCGTTATTCTGACGCGTAATTTTACATGTGAAATGCAGCCAAACATTTCAAGTGTGTTTAATCTCCTCGCTATCAGCAGACGTTCCGGGAGTCTCCCGCATATTGATCGGCTCCCAGATGATCGCAAATTAGTTCAAATCTCCCGGAATCGCGAGCGAGCAAGAGCGCGTGCAAGACAGATCAGACAGTGCTTCGATAATAGTGCACGCACGTCGGAGAAGGAGACAGCGAGAGACTGCGTGTGTGCGCCTCATGCCATAGACTCAGGAATCGAAATCAGGCACCGAAGTTTTCATTCTTATTCGGTCTGGTTATGACCGTTTACGTCAGAACCGGTTCCCTATTGGAACCGAGTTTCGGTACCCAACCCTAATCGTGATAAAAACCAACTCAACTTTTCAGAATGCCATATTGGTCATCATTGAGCTATGGTAAGTTAGCTTTAGGCCACATAGCTTGCACTCCAGTCTTGTCGTCTTTTTTTGTAAAATGCAGCCAGACAAAATATTAAGATTTCTTGGACATTTTGATGACTAAAGCCAAAACAAGTAGCGTTCTAACTGAATGAATACAGCAAAACTACCTATATCCCTTGCTGAGCGCGAGCAGCGCAGCCAGCCACAGATGCGGTTCCCGAGTGTTCTATGTGGTGTGCTAAACTATGCCGCTGTTACAAAATAGCCTAAATTAAATCATTTAAAGTTGGGGATTAAACATAGCGTCGCTGCCCGATGAAAACCACGTATGTCCAAAACGGTTACTTTTCAGGAAGTGAAAAAAACATGTTATTTCCAAAACAGCTGAACGCAGCTTTGTCATGCTTGGCACAACATCTTTAAATGTAACCATATTCTTGCCAGTGTCATGATATAATCCATATTTGACCCAAAATCGAGTTTAAATGGACATACGTGCATATTGTATAGTAACGGTGGTCGATACGCGTTCTTCTGATCATTAATTAGAATGACCAAATCGCGTTTCACATTGACAGATGAATAGGCTACGATCAGTTTATTAAATGTCTCTTGCAAACTATGAAGAGACAATGAATCATACACTGACATGGCGATGCTAGACTGATACTTTATTTACACAATCTTACCGTAATTTTGTCGGATATGAACAGCATTTTATTACAGATATGAGCTGAATTTTATCATCAGCTAATTTCAAAATCATGACATACATCAATAATAAGAGCTCGGCAGCAGCCTGCCCTGGTAAGATCACTTCGTTTCTTTACTTGAAGATGATTCGCTCAGCTGCTCATCTGCGGTGATGCGTGTCGCAGTAGCGCCGTCATATCTAACTATAATGTGTCATATAGCCTATAACACGCTCTCACTCGTTTATATTTTTTTTTAACATTTTTGGGAAAAGTAAAATATAGGCCTACATATGTGGTTTCAACAACCAGATTGCGTTTACTAGTAAAGATCCGAACACAATGCGAGCCAGACTACCTCCAGATGGTCAGGCAGATCCGATCACAATACGATCACAACGTATTTATACCTTGCATTAACATGCCTTTTTTATTATCCGGATAACTTATCTGGATACAGATCGCATTTTAATACCAGGTGTAGGGGTCTCAAAGACGAGACCGGCGAGAAACTTCACGAGACCGGCGAGATGCCTCCACAGGGCGGGGAGATACAATACTGTCTATGGGAGATACGCTGCGTGATTGACAGCTTTGACAGCAAATGGAAATACGTGGAAATCAGATGACATGATTTCACAACTTTTCATTGGTCATTTAGATAATGTGACGCATGCTGTACACGGAAATGAACCTGGACATTCTATCCGTCAAAAAATCTCAAAATCGCCAAAAATGGACATACGCGGTTTTCATCGGACAGCGACGATAGGCTAATTATATTTAGAATACTGTAATATATAACTGCTTATGAAGGAATAAATATCAAGGAGTAAATCAATGAAAATTTCTTTCTATGGGTAATTTTTTTTTTTTTTTTTGTATTATGCAGCTGGTCACACCAATAAGAATGTCAGTTGACCAAGACGTCGTCGACCGATTAGTCGACTAAACGACTAAAGTTGACAGCCCTAGAGTAGTATAGTGAACATGGTGTCATGTTCAAGAAACTAGTTTGAGATGTTTGAGCTTTGCGAAATGGTGCATTATCCTGCTGGAAGTAGCCATCAGAAGATATGTACACTGTGGTCAAAAAGGGATGTTCATGGTTTGCAACTACAGTATACTTAGGCTGTGGTATTAAGGGGCCCAAAGTGTTCTGGGAAAATATCCTCCACACCATTACACCAACACCATGAACCATTGAGACAAGGCAAGATTGATCCATGATTTCATGTTCAATTCTGATCCTACCATCTGAATATCACAGCAGAAATAGAGACTCATCAGACCAGGCAAAGTTTTTCCAATCTTCTATTGTCCAGTTTTGGTAAGCCCATTTGTACTGTGGCCTTGGGTTTCCTGTTCTTGTCCAACAGGAGTGGCACTGGTGTGTATTCTGCTGCTGTAGACGGGTCTGCTTCAAGGTTAGGACATGTTGAGTGCTCAGAGATGCTCTTCTGAAGACCTTGCTTGTATGAGTTTTATTTAATTTACTGTTGCCATTCTATCAGCTTGAACCAGCCTGGCCATTATCCTCTGACCTTTGGCACTAACAAGGCATTTTCACCCACAAATCTGCCACTCACTGAATATTTTCAGTCTTTCGGACCATTCTCTGCGCACCCTAAAGAGGGTTGAGTGCAACAATCCCAGTAGATCAGCAATTTCTGAAATACTCAGATCAGCCCGTCTGGCACCAACAACCATGCCATATTCAAAGTCACTTAAATCACAGCTCTTCCCCATTCTGATGCTCAGTTTGAACTTCAGCAGATCGTATTAACCGTGTCCGAATGCCTAAAACAACAACTAAAAGAATGTAATGACAAAGTTTCAAATATTGTGTTGAAACATTGAATATTGGACGAAAAATAAAAATACTGAATTGAGGGCCGGGGTTTATTTGATTGTATCATTGAAGGGAAAGACTGTCTCTTTTTTTCAGATGTAAATGTGTACGGACAAAAATATGGATGTAGATTTTACAGAATTGTTGATCATGAAATCAGCAGCCCTTTTTTGAGTAAACTGAGCTCTACATTCAGCAGTGCAGCTGGAGTTGGGGGAAGTGGGAGGGGAGCACAATCTGACTTCATCTCCTTCCTGTAAGCTGAAAAATAGATGTGCTGAAATGTGCGTTGCATATTGCACAATGTGTGTGGGTCCAACTTTATCAAAGGTCCTCAAAAACCAATGACGCGTTCCATTGTTTTGGAATCAAGTATTGAGAGTGTTCTCCTGATTGACAAGAGTTAGGGTTCAACGAAATGCCCGCTTGGTTTCAAACTGGGAGTATTTCGACACCCTATGATGAAGGCCAACGCTGCTGCCAAAACAGTTCAAATGCACACTCCATCTCTTTCACATTCATCCCTTGAGCCCTGAATGGCTTTCACACATTGCTAATCAGCATGTGGATCTAACTAATTACAAATCACAGTAGGTCATCCGTGTTTGGCAAGAGTGTATCTGCTCTACAGTCTTGTGAAGCCAGACTTATGGCAATTGGCATGATGTCTGGTCCACACTGCAGCTTACTCTAGCCAACAACTACTGACTAATATATAAAACACAGTTGTTGTTTTTTATACTTTAGGTTTAAGGTATAGGTAAATCTGGTATCAAGTAAACCACACGACATTGGTAATTCCAACCGTTCTCCTCATTGGCCCTCAAACGCAAGCAAGAAATTTGTTGTTCATGCAAAAAATATCAATGTAAATTTTACGTTAAATTCTGTGCAACCTGACTCCCGCACACTGCATATAGCCAGATAATCCAACTGGAGCATCCTGAGAAAGTGCTTTATATTTTCTGTGCAATAAGAATCAGACAGTATATGTCCGTGGGTGCTGTCTGAAGCTGAGCTTATTTTTGCTCACACCAGAACAGCAATAGTTTGTAGGATTCTATGTGATTGGGCTCTAAAAATCTAATTAGGAAGAAATGACAATTCACCTTTTTTCAGAGAATATTTAAGAATAGCAAGAACCTCTTTAAACTGTACTGGGCTACACAATTTTGGGGGTAAAATTATGGTTGCAATTCAAAAAACTATTCCAGATTTGTTATTATTATTATTATTATTATTATTATTATTATTATTAAGTAAAATACATATATAATATATAGGTAAAAACTAAATAAAAATATTACTATTGCAATATTTTACTGTATAATACAAATTTGAGTATTTAAGAAAAATAATAAAAGAGTTGTATTTTACCTTACAACTGTACATTTACAATACTAGCTGTCTTAAACCATCAAACATTTTGACGGAAAACCATTGGGAGCCCATAAGGCTTCGCTTTTGTTAAGGCAACGTGTTTGGCTGTACACATACTGTACGCAGGGGGAAAAACAAAGCATCACGAGAGATGGCTGCCTCATTTCTCAAAGCACATTACAATACTAATGAACACAAACAACTTAAAGAGCTCTGACCTGTTCCACCTGACTGCTGCAGATTCATTTCGCAATTGATAGTTTTGCCATTGAAACGCATAAATTCGAGTCATGAACCTCTCAGAGTATTACACACTTCCAACGGCTTCCATCTTTTTCAAATTACAGGAGTTGTGACATTTGGAGCTCATCACAGTTTTGGAGGAACTGTAAAGGCAGCTGCTGTTTTGGTTGTGATGCTCACTGACTGACGTCCGTCTAACTCTGCAAAGCATGAAACGTGCTTAAGACGTGTGATGTTGGTAAGAGCAGGGTGCGCAGAGGTATGAAAATACATGTTGACAGGCAGGTAGTAGGACAACATACCAATGCATTCGGACTTAATGCAATGTTTGGACGTACATTTTACAGAATGTGAAGAGACTTTCAACCAGCATTAAAAAAAAATGTTTCTGGAACAAATCACCAACCCTGCCTTTAATACAGTCATGTATATTTTATTTCATTTATTAGGGGAGGGTATACAATAATTGTTTAAAATATTAGTTTCTTTGAGTGTGTGTATAGAGTGTGTATATATTACCAACTATTTTACAACTACCAAATAATTTTTATTTAACCCAATCAAAATTAGATGTTTACTTTGAAATATTTAGCCGGTAAATTTACTGATGTGACCAAGAATAGCATCTTTAGTTTAATTTCCCATTTTATAGGCCTCCAGAAAGATATTGGGACAACCCCCATGGCCTACCTCAAATTTTTGCGGCAGTAAAATGAAGCGAATTGAATAGCCCGGTACCAAACTATATTGCAATTTCCTTTTATAGCAATTGTAGAAAGCTATAATTTTGAATTCACACTGAATATCTAATGTAATGGTATGCCTCTGATCTGGTGTCTGACAACAGGATGCATCAAGATGCATCACACCTCGACAGGAAGTGACTTCACACTGAGTTCACAGGAGAATCACGTGAAAGAGCCTTCACTGTGTTATAAATGAGTCAGTTAGTAGATCATTTCCTATTTTGAGAAACTCAATGTACACTTCCTACACGGACGGTCCTGGAGCAATGTCTTGCTCAAGAGTCTTTCAGCACCATAAGAAGATGACAAGAGGGTGCTTCCTTTGATCACACTCAAAAACTGCTCGACAGTAAAATAATGGTTCCCATCAAACTTGCTTCTCTTGCATGTCTGAGGTCACAGAAAGCACACATCTGTGTGACCGAAATAATCCCCAGTAGGGTTGTCCCTATAACAAAGTTTTAGCAGTCAATACCAATATCTAGTAAAATTTTGATACCTTTTATTCAAACCCAGAGCAAGAACTAGTTTCCATTTAAACCATTTTAAAATATATATATATATATTAAAACAATGAAATATAGTTCAAATATTTTTTTTTCAAATAAATAGTACATTAAATAAGTAACTACTGTTAACAGAACAGACAGTTGCAAAATATTAAAAAAAAACAGAAGAAAGGTTTTAATTTAGTAAATAAAATGTAAAACAAAACTACTTAACAGTTTTCACTGCACTTTCCCTTTTTACATAAAGCACTTTTCCTGCATTTTTTCCCAGTTTTAGATGCACATTAGTACTTTCCTATCATGATGTGTTAATAAAGTTCAATTATAATAAACAGCTGCTGTTCTAATAATCTTTTAAAACGATTTCTACTTATGGAAAGTAGCGTGTTAGACAAGTTATTTTGCATTAAAAAAAGTTGTCTTCCCATCACCATTTGAAGCATGTTCAGAGAGAGAGAGAGAGAGAGAGAGAAGCTGCATACATTCAAAGATGGTTTAAACGGAAAGTGATGCGCTAGGTTTAAATAGTTGTGTAGACATTAATAACTCGCTAACAGGAGAATTCAGACCAAGAGGCACATTTGACCTGACATGCACGTAGCCATGATATTACTGCATGTACTATTCACAGGAGAAAAAGCATTAATGCACAGACAGCCATCGCGTATACCGGATTTTTCCGGAACAGTTTTACAGAAGGGTCGATGACATATATTTTCATTTAGTTTGACAGAAACATTTTTGTTTTCGTATTCATGTTGGTTTTGAAAGCTTTTATAGTATTTTCTAGCAAAGCTTTAATTTAAATTTTGGTATAACAATCAAGTCAAAAGTAATGAGACATTTTTATTAAACCCACTGTAAAAAATATTTTCAAGATTTGTTATCGCAACATTTTTATACAACTTAAATAATTTATTTAGTTGAGATAACGTAGTATTTTGAGTTTCTGATGACTAAATTAATCTTCCTCATTGAATTAACTCACTTTTTCCAGTTCAATCAACTTAAAATTAAGGCAACCAGGTTACTTACTTTTTTAAGTTAAACCAACAATATTTTTTTTACAGTGCTAAATGTGAGTACACATCTTTATTCTCTCAAAAAAAAAATGTAAATACAGTACATGGACTTGAACATGTGCTACTGGTTATTGTAGGTAAACAGCACATGTACAACAGGACTGTAAAATAAAGTGCAACCACACTATATTTAATATTCTTCAATGAAATGCATTTCACTTACAAGCTAAATTTTGTGGAGAAGCAGACAAAAAGAGAGGTTTCATACTGGTCAGACAGTTTCACTTCAGCATCTGACAGGAAAAAAGAAAAAAGTCATTTCAGCAGTTTAACTAAGCGACCCCGGGGTGGCACGGCTTCCGGAAAAGCCAGCTATGCACAAACAGACAGACGTGTTGTGCATATCTGTAGAAACAGTAGCCTGTAGCACACACCCAAAACAACACACACACACAATTTCCACTATATGTGGTTATGTCAATAGGATTGCCATGCCAGCATTTAATAATAGCGCAAAACAGCATGATCATTTCTGAAATGAGAAACGGACCACACCCAGATGTTCGAGTTACTAGCCAAACTTTTTTTTTAATTCATTGTACGAATTAGGCTAAACTCCCACAGCAGGCTAAAAAGTTTGTGAACGAGAATTCTTAGCACATAACCAATACAATTCAGGGAAAAACTAACCACTCATGCAACAGAACATGTGTAACAGCTCTGTCGCACATCCAGCACTAAACGGACACGCTTGGTGACTAAAAGCAAGGACGCAGGTTTGTTAGTTTGGACTGCAGCTCACTAACAACATTACGAGCACAGCCAAAGGGTGAGGACAGGCTCTCTCTACACAGATTTACGGGTGTGTTATGCTACATCTGGCTTTGGCTTCTGTCCGACAGGGTGACCACGAGCATCTGAGAGCAGCCATCTCTGCAGCGAGCCAGATGAACGTTTGCTGTGAGCAATATAAATAAGCAACCTCTTCAAGAGGGAGCCTTTACTTTGCAAATGTTTACAAAATATATAAATGTATTTGGTTGTATATTAGAAAAAAGACTGCAATTAACCTCACAAATGACAAAGTTAAAGACTCATCTACATAATGTGTAATGTACAATGGGTGCAAAATAAACTACAACTCAGTGGACAGCTTAATAGACCGGGACTACTGAAAATGGACTCTATAGCCTCGTTTCCACAGCAGGAACTTTCCCCAGGAACTAGGAACTAGGAACTTTGGGGTGGTACTCGGTGTGTTTACATCGCAGGAACCAGGGTCTAAATGAAGTTCCGGGTAAACATTTCCCCCCCCAGAAAGTAGGTGGTAGGTGGCGAGGTAGTACTTTTTCAGAGTTCGGGAACTTACGGGGTGGGACTTGTGCGCTGAACATGCTGATTGGTTCTTACCAATTGTTCTTTCTGTCCGATGGTGCGCGTTCGCCCCATCCATCTCACGGTCAATGTCCGCTGATAACTAGGGTTGGGTATCGAGAATTCGAGTATCGATTGGAACCGGGACTAACTTTTCGTTTTTCCCGGAATTGTTCAAAAGTTAAAATTTCTATTCCTAGTTTCGATATTCACTGTCCGCCGACCAGAAGAAGAAACCGCTGAACAACACCAACGAAGAAGCGTCTACCGGAAGTGTTGGCATAACCGCGCGATTCGAACATGAGTAGCTTACGTCGGCGGTCCAGAGTGTCGCTTCACTTTTCTAAAAATAACAAAATCTCTGCAAAATGCAAAATTTGTGACAAAAGGAGTATTTCCCTTAGAAAGGAGTATTTCCTTCAGAAAGACCGTTGGTTAGCAAGGTTAGCTAAAATTTTTTGACCCTGCCTCTTAAAAGAATCGGAATCGAGAATCGTTGGGAACCGGAATCGAAACAAGGAATTGGAATCGTTCAAAGTCAAACGATACACAACCCTACTGATAACAAACGTCTACTTTTATATCCAGCATTACGAGCTTTCTGAATACACTTTGGGTGCTCGTCTCTTTCCTGCGTTTTGTTAATTACCTCGTTAGTAAGCCAATTGCCCACAAAACAGCACAGCTTGAATGTCCTCCATACAAAACTCAAAACGCACTCAAAACTCAAAAGAAACGCGCAGACTGGGAGGAGCAGTCGCACGCAGTTCAACGTCACTACATAATCTTCCCGCCCCCGAACGGTACTTTAGTCCGCGGTGTAAACGCAGTACGCAAGCGGTTTGGGGCAAAAAAAGTTCCTATAAAAATAGTTCCTGGTAATTGCGGTGGAAACGCGGCTTATATGTTGACTACCTGACTCTAAATTCCCCCAGTACTATACAAGAAAAACTCTGAAAACAAGGATTTAAGCTTTCCAAAACAGTGGACCGTGAAAACAAGCACATACCCTACAGAAACAAATAACATCTCTTTTCACTCCTGTGTGAAGCATATGATTTATATACCCAGGTTAGAAACAATAAAGTGAATAACATAAGGGAAGTTGAGGAATCATTTACATCCCTTCAACTGAGCACTGCAATTATACTGTGCCCCCAATAACTCTGTTCTTCTACTTGTCAATACAGACAGATGATTTGTGCAAAAAATTGCGTTGGAGGTTTTCACTCCAGAATCAAAACACTGTACGTCCATCAGTCAACATCAGGTTACGAGGATAGTCTAAACAGCACCCTATGCAACTTGTTTGTGCTTATTCTTTGCCAAATAGTTTGAAGTCTTCAAAATGGGAAACACATTGGAGAATTGTTGAGCTGCTCTCTGTATCTTTAGCGATTCTGAAGAGGAATAAGACTATTCAGAGACTTGCAGGTTGTCTGGAAAGGATATACGATTGAGGAAACCCCTGCCCCCTAATGTAACCGACTTAATTGTCACAAATCACTTATAATCTCATTCCCAAGTGAAACAATTTGGCCAAACTTTATTGTCAGGAAACAGAGGGAGAGGAGGTCTTTCCAACAATCTCATCTCTGGAACTCCATTTCCTGTTTGGATGAAGCTCATCTGCCAAGAGCAAACTCAGTCAGACAGTCAGGAAAGATGAAGACAGAGAGATTCCAAAAGAATTTGTAGTTGATCTTGCTAATTCAAAGTGGGGGGGATAAGTATTTACACTTCACATGTAACAACGAAATATGCAGAACTTCCCAGCGGGGGCATTCTGAAGCCAAGCACCATACACTATAAACTTGCACTTTGGTGATAATGATTAGAGATGCATCACAAAACAGAGCTTTTAGCTTATTAGCGCCTATGGACATGTTTGAGGAACGCACAAACTTTGCTGCATTGCAGACAACTCAGAACTTTGAATTCTTACTTGAAAATACTCAATGACAGACATGTTTTTGACAGACTTGTAAAGTCTAAGTCTTGGGATGGATCGATCAAACCCAACTTCAATGAAAAACGGGGAGATGATAAGTCCTGCAGAGGTCTGCATGACTTTAATTCAAAACCAGGCTTCATTCACCCCAAAGGAAAGCATATTTGCTCTGTCTGAATTATTCATACCTTCCTTAAAGGGATAGTTCACTTTGAAATTAATTTGGTATGTTTTAGTTTACCTCAAGGGCATCCAAGATGTAGTTGTCTTTGTTTTCACAGTATTTTCAATTTTGATATTTTTCGGTCAAACCGTTTTTGTCTATCAGTCATATAATGCAGATGTAGGGGGTCCACTTCAAAGAGCATGCACAGAGAAGTCAAAATTAAACATGATTTAATGACTCATAAATGTACACATTGATGGCCTAAGACACGAAATGAACAGCTTGTGTGAGAAAACGAAAGTGATCGCTTCCGGCGCATACGCAGACCGTGCCTTCAGATCAGTAGGATATGGCTGTGGTTACACGAGGTAAAAACAATATAAATACTGTTCGTTCTCTCACACAAACCGCTCGTTTTGTGTCTTAGACCTTCAATGTGTACTTACATTTATGAGTCATTAAATCATGTTTAATTTTGACTTCTCTGTGCATGCTCTTTGAGGTGGACCAAGGGTGGACCCCCTAAACCTGCATTACATGACTGATAGACAACAACCGAAAAATATCAAAATTGAAAATACTGTGGAATCAAAGACACCTACATCTTGGATGCACTTGAGGTAAGCTAAAACATATCAAAAATTAATTTCAAAGTGAACTATCCCTTTAAGTCTATGTCTTAACTTGGACTCCATCTTCTGTTCTCAGTCTTGACTCTGAATTAACATACTATTGATGTTTGGACTTGGACTCAATTAAGTTGGTCAAGAACACAGCATGACATACAGCAGTCGCTTTATTACAGCTCCATGAACCAAACGACATCTCTTAACTGTATTTACGAGATGAGAACCAATGACATTGTATCAGGAGCTGTTCATATTCTCAGACTCAAATTTGGGTTTTTTCATCTCAACACTATCAATGCCAAACGAGGTGGTACAAATCCGAGCTTTGCAAGTTGTTTACGTTCATTATTGAAATGTTATGCACTTTGAGACGTTTTGAGGCGTGGCTTTAAAATGCTCTGAAGGGAGGGTGGAATCTCCTGCTTTCAAAGCTACCTTGCTTTGTTAGCCTCTCTGAAATGAGTTAATAGCAGATCTGATGGGGTAACAATGAAAACATTTCTAAGCATGCTGCTTCAGAAATTCACTCAGAGCTGCCTTTAATTAGTCCTCTCTGTAGTTCCTCAGATGCAACAGACGGACACAGATTTACTTGCAGCTATGAAGAGAGAAAAAAGCAAAACGAGACTCCTAGTGTGTTGCCAACTCTTTTGCTGGCCAGACAAAGCGCGGACTGTTCACAGTCTCTTAGCAGCCACTTCATGCACTGGTCTAGGTAGCAGCACTTCAGCCTCCCACACTCAGGGTCAGTGCCTGCTCCAACAAGACAGATTCGTAACAACACAACTCGGAAGACTCAGTGTAGAGCTGCGATGAAAACAATGAACTCCAGATCTCGCATGCTGGCCCATTAGTCTGGTGCACTGATGTTCTAATTTAATTTGTCCACATGCTGGCAGTGCGGTCTGTCTAATCGGCAGCCAGGGGACGAGGAAAGAGTGAAGAATGCTGTAAAGATGAGAACATCCTCTGTCAGCAAAGCTCTAGGTGTGCCTCAGCTGAGAGATTAGAGCCACTTTATAGCCATTAGTCACCTTCCAGTAGAACAGCGCCGTCATGACTGATCAGTGGAAATCAGCACTGAGGCTGCAGGGTTCCGGTTTGTTTTTGGAACTCCTACAGTTTCCAGAGTGGAATGACTAACCTCTAAAATATAGGAGTGAGTATCTTTAAACGCTACACAATTCTATTCCTTTCAATCAAATGAAAAAATGCAGGGATTGCACTGAATTCTGACTGAAATTGGGTCTCTATGACAGGTGTGTCCAATTCTGCTTCAGCAGGACCAGTTTAGCTCCAACACACCTGCCTGGAAGTGTCTAGTGATCCTGAAGACTCAGAGCGTTTTCACACCTGAAAGTCCGCACCAAGGTCCGAACTAAAGTTCGTGTTTTGATACATTTTCTACTTTCAGAAACTTTTGGTTTGGTTTCACACTGCAATAATGCGAGCCCACTGTAGAACTTTGTGACATACTTACTTCCTGTCGTCATCATCTATCTTGACATTGATTTAGTAAATGTCAGCGTGTTGTCAATTCGCTGGGTAACTTTGACAACATGAACAAACAGACGTATATCGTTGCAACTATGTTGTTATTTTTATACGCACAACCGGCACATCGGGGAACTTAACAGTCAATTTTGTCCCCGCCCCCTTTTGGGGGAAAACAAACTAGACTCCCCATAGACTTCAATACAAAATAACGGCAAAAACCAACGTCTGTACACAGCCGACAGGCGTTATTAACTTAAGAAATCATTTATATAAAACATGTCAAGTAATTATATGTCCACCCTGCCTGCCATAGTGGGTGAAAAATACATACACAAACTTAATTTGGCCAATTTAAAAACATGTCCCTTTATTCTCCCAGCGTCAAATTGGGGTAACAACCCCACCCAGTGGCCAGAGGTGTCAGTCTAGTTTCTTTCCCCCAAAAGTGGGCGTGAACATTCTATGATGACGCAGCGCCAGTTGTGCGTATGGCATAATTACCTGCAGTACCAACTATACACAAGGCTAGTTCAAATTCGCCAAATGAAAAGAAGAGAAGACTACAAGTTGACTTCTCATTATGTCATCAGCCCATCAGACCAAAACTTCCTGTAGAAGGTCTGAAAGTCTGAACCATACAGAAATGCTTTCACACCAGAAATGAACCAAATCTGTTTGGTCCAGACCGTGGTCCGGGGGAGGTTTCACACCTATAATTTTGATTCGGATCAAACTGAAAAGTCCGGACCAAACAAGGTAGGTGTGAAAGGACCCTTTCCCCCAAAAATGGGCGTGAACATTCTATGATGACGCAGCGCCGGTTGTGCGTATGGCATAATTACCTGCAGTACCAACTATACACAAGGCTAGTTCAAATTCGCCAAATGAAAAGAAGAGAAGACTACAAGTTGACTTCTCATTATGTCATCAGCCCATCAGACCAAAACTTCCTATAGAAGGTCTGAAAGTCCGAACCATACAGAAATGCTTTCACACCAGAAATGAACCAAATCTGTTTGGTCCAGACCGTGGTCCGGGGGAGGTTTCACACCTATAATTTTGATTCGGACCAAACTGAAAAGTCCGGACCAAACAAGGTAGGTGTGAAAGGACCCTTAGAATAACGGGTTCGGGTGTGTTTAATTAAACTTTTTGAAGGTGGCTCTCCAGGAACAGGATTTGACACTACTGAATAATGATGTTGACAGGTTTTGAGCTGCACATGGTCATTGTTGATGTAGTGTGCAGTAGTAATGGACAATGCCACAAAAACCCTGATTGGTTTAGAAATTCATCATACTCTTTCTAAACTCTGTGAACGTTTAGATATAGTTTTTCTTCGATCTGGGATCTGCAGCAAGCAAAGAATACCCTTCTATCTTTGAGCGATTCAGAATCATGATGCATCACTGAATAAGTTTTCCCCCACCTTTACTACAACATGCTACAACAGAACGCTTGCTCACAGACAGCACCCTGTTTTCAACATAACTGTCCTATTATACTCATCTCCATCTTTGGAGAGAATCATGATTGACACTGTAAGTGGAGGGTGTGTGTGAAGAGCTGGACGTGAGAACAGGCCTCTGTTGACCATCTAAATAAGCCTGTCTTACAGCCATTCATAAAGCCCACTGTGATTCCCAGACACGCATATGAATGGAGACAAGACCTGAGAATACTCCACTGTACGCCCATTAAACCCAACAACATCTGCAGATAAAAAGTTCTAAAGCGACTGGCAGATCTAATAATTCTGATTTTAGCACTTCAATGTGGGCAGTGTTTGTGGGTGAGAAAAACAGAATGGGTGCTTGTCAAATAAGAGATCGTATTTTAAGAATCTTCAGATGGTTGAAGGTCTTGTTGACACTGTCATAGGAAGCTGAACCTTCCCACAGTTCTGAGTGATGAGAAATGAAACTGATTTATTCTTCGATAAGCTCTTTTCAAAAGCCTAGTGAGCTGCCTTCCTAAACAGCACCAAAGCTGCTGCAAGCAGTCAGCAGAATATTCAATTCAATTCCAGAAAGCATTGTAATTGGCTCAGTGAAAAGACTACAAATGTAGTCATTCAGCAGAAAAAAATAAATAAAACATGGACTATTTTACTCGATTTGTGAGTGTTTTCTGCTCTTTTATATTTACTACAGCAGCAAGCCGTTAGCTTAGCAATATGCTAACCTCAGACTCTATTGAAATTAATAGTAAGTCAAGTAGCTAAAATATATGAAAAGCATTCTAAATAAGTCACTTTTGAGATTATATAATTGTTAGGACCATACCAGATCATAATGCAGTTTGTAACAGAGAAAGTCCTAAGCTGTAAGTCAAGTTAAAGACCCTTTACAATGTTGCACTTCTAAGCAGCAACTGCGAGGCGAGGCCGAGGGTATACAGCTGTGCTCTGGTGTTACGTTACAGGGAAGATGGATGCTGCCGAACTATGGCGTTATTTTCCAGTCAAATGTCGTAGGCGCACTAGCGCGAAAGTACATTAATATAATGCGCGAGCACAAATCTCTCTGCTCATGCGTGGGATAAAATGTCTCTCAGATACACGCTGCTCTTGTAAAGGCCTGTTCACACCATTGTGACGCCAGTGTGATTGTGCACACCAACGAGTAAAACACCACGTGTAAAAGCATCATTTAAAAAAAAAACGCCTCGGGTTCGTTTTTTTAGTTTGACGCGCCGCGTCAAAAACTATCCGACCTATGAGATTGGCGCTTTTGCTCACGTGCTTGGAGCTTCTGAAGTTACAGTAAAACACAACTTGGGGGCGCTCAAACACAGAACAGTCTTGCTGCTACATACGTAACGGCGAAGAAGATTTACGCTAAGTAGCGTCTTCACTGCCGGGAAGAAATGAGACGAGGACGATGCAAGGTAAGAACTGTAGAGCTGCTGGTCTCGTTGGTGTTAGAACATAAAGAACTATATGACAAACGCGACAACGACTACAAACATCTTGATAAAAGAGAACTGTTATGAGTGGTATTGCAGAGCAAATGGGCGCCATCTAATGTCCGGGAATGAATTTGCATGTTCACTCGGTTCATTGTCAGCGAAAATCGCTTGGGTGTGAACACAAAAAACATGTTGAAAAATGCGGGCGAATAACGTGCGCCGATATTCGTCCCGATGTGTACGGCCCTTAAGGTCTATTTTCTCTGGGCTCGCTCAGAGAATCCTGCACATAAAACATGTTCAGTGCAATCGTGAATCTCTCCTCTTCCCCAGATAACAATTTTAGGTTATAAGCACGCTATCATAACATTTCCATTAAGTTATAAAAACGTTATTTCTGAATGTTCTAGGAACATTCAAAACGTCCAGTTTTTTAGACGTTGTATAAACGTTTTTGCTTGGCTATAAGAACATCATTCAAACGTCGTTAGAACATTCAATTCTCCTGTTATATAAACGTTGTATTTTAACGTTATTTCCTGGTTATAAGAATGTTATTAGAATGTTAATAAGTAACAATTTTATTAAATGCTATGAACACCTGATTATGCATGAAAAAAGTGACAGAAATGTTTAGTCAAGTTAATTGCTGCTCAGATAAACTACCCGTAACCTTGACTAAAAATGATATTCACACTCCTTGAATAAAAATGATATTCACATTCCTAAGTAGGGATTGGCTCTTGGCTGTATGATGAAAATCTTATATGATGGTATAACAATATCATATAAGGAACAATACTTTGTTCTAAATATCAACATGGCTGTCTTATGGCCATAGGTTGCAGAGTTTTTTTTTTTTTTTATTGGCAGCAGAAACTAGTGGGTTTGACTTAAGCCAGTCATGACTTCAGCAACTAACAGCATCATATGGAAGTGGGATGAGGTTTACACAAGGACTCTGTGGGAGAGATTTACGTCTCCATGATGACTGCATAGAAACGCATTCAAGAACAAGAAAGAGAAACGGGAGGCAAAAGAGGTACACAGAAAACAGATATTAACTAGTCAGTCACTGTGAGAGACAGACAAATGCTTAATGAAAACTCTAGACAGACAAGGACAAAGCAAGGGAAATGAGATTGAGAGAGAGAGATAAAAATGAACATTTCTGACCTGAGATATGTGGTTAATGGAGGACTCCATCCTGCGCAGCTGTGAGGCCTGGATATCCAACAACTGCAGGACATTGTTGGCTAAGGCATTGATCTGATAGGCCACGCTCGCCAAGGACTGGGTGGTGTAGGCTTTGGTCTCCTCCAAGGCTTTCCTCTTATCCTGTGCCTGCAGGTCAAGGACAGAAAAACATTTTAATTCACATTTTCACAAAAAACAGCAATCGCTTAGGGCTGTCAACTTTAGTCGTTTAGTCGACTAATCGGTCGATGCCGTCTTGGTCGACTGACATTCTTATTGGTCGACCAGTTGCATTTTTTTTTTTTACCAATAGAAAGAATTTTTCAATGATTTACTCCTTGATATATTTATTCCTTTATAAGCAGTTATTTATTGCTGTATTCTAAATATAATTATCCTATGTTTTGTCCCCAACTTTAAAATGCTTTAATTTAGGCTATTTTTGTAACTGCGCCACAGTTTAGCGCACACACATAGTACACTCAGGAACCACACCTGTCGGCTGCGCTGCTGCTTTGCGCTCGGTAAGCAATGCTGTATTCATTCAGTTAGAACGCTGCTTGTTTTGGCTTTAGTTGACAAAATGTCCAGGAAATCTAAATCTTTTGTCTGGCTGCATTTTAAATAAAAGACGACAAGACTGTGGAGGGAGGCAACCGCGTTGCTCCATTATGAGCGCGCAAGTCGCGCGCCATTTGAAATCGAACTTGAGCGCGCAAAAGACGTGAGCAGCCTTTTAACGGCTATATCACGCTGACTCAATAGATTGTGTTTTCTTAATATGTTTTCACTTGACGCATTTGAAAATAGCCTAAATAATGCAACAAAACGAAAATAAACCTAAATGCGGTCCTAAAGCCAATTATTAGGATTGTTTTTTAGGCTATTTGGTTTTTTTTTATGTGCTGTTTTAAAACCCCTTGATCGTCAGGACGAAAGTTAACCCATAGCTTTGAAAGTAAAGAAGAATATAAAGCCTGTATAAACGAGAGCTTTTGTTAGGATTTTTCATTATGTGGCAGATAGCAGTTATATTTTTTGCAGCGTGTGATGTGGTCAGGTGCGCGATAGGCTCTATGCACGATCGCTTCCATATTTGTCTCAGCACGCCCACCTACTTCCGGTGCTGCGTCAGTCTATGGTCAGAAGCCGGTTTTGCGATAGGTGGAGATAGTGTCAAATTACACTTGCTGTTTATAAAAACGTCCTCCGGTTAACGTGAATGATGTTAACAACACTGTGAGGCAGTTAGCTGTCACACAAGAGTAAAAAAGAGAAGTTATTTAAATTATATATTTCGAGCCAAATCAACAACTTCGAGTGTTAGTATTCTCTCATATCGTACGAAATTCGACTAGCGAATCAGCGTTTCTGAAATCGTTGTCTCCGTTTCTGAGAAAACGGATTTTATTACAGTTTTGCCGCTATACACTTGGCCTGCAGAACGCGCTTCCGGAAGTAAAGACGCTGACTGAGATTCGTTCGAACACATCAGCAGGGTTCGTGCATAGAGCCTATTGTGACTGTTATAGACCTAGGACAGAGCTCCTCACTTTTTGCAGTTAAAAAATCACTTAATTTTCAAGGAATTGTATTATTATTATAGTTTTATTTATTTGTGATGTTTTTTCGTTTTTGTTTTATAAATGCTCAATGACAATTGTTTAAAAAATGTTCAATCAAAACATCACGTTTTTTTTTTTTTTTAAGTCGACTAATCGTTGCGCAGGACAAGACTTTGGTCGACTAAGGATTTCTTTGGTTGACTACAGCCCTCTATACACAATCTCAGCCTTTGGGAGCACACCAACGGACCGTCTGATATACAGTATGCTGCAAACAAAAATAACTGGCTAAAAGTATTCATTCCAACCTGACTCCCAGGTTTCTATGTAACTTCTGAAAGATTGCACAAGTTTTAAATCATTCTGAGGAAAACAGTCACATTTACAATGTCCCAGGATGCGTTAGTAAGCAAAGTAAATCAACGGATCTGACAAAGTTTGCACCTATCTAAGTTTCATTTGAGTTAGCTGAGGTAGTTAGCGAGCAAACCCATGTGAAATGAAAGATACCACCGCAACAGACAACTTCACAAAGCAGTAGCTTATATCTAGACAATACTGTAGCATTGGGTAAAAAAGGATGAGAACAACTTAATCTTAAAAACGAACAGATAGTTAGTTGTAGTTTCAATAGCTTGTTTTCATATGACGTCACGCCACTGCGTTGACATGGCACGAAATGCAAATGGCTGGCAGGAAGTGATTTGCTGTATTTAGAAAGCACTATAACAAACTCAAAATGCCAATGTTTTTTATTGTTTATTGTTACTTAAATCGAGCAAACCACGAGGAGTTTTTATCGTGTACCAAAAGTTGTTGTTCATAAGGGAGGAAAATGCAAGAAATTGTCTGAAAAACTCCAAAAAAACGGCTTGCAAACCTACGCCTTTATTTGTATAGCGCTTTTCACTCTACATATTGTTTCAAAGCATCTTTACAGAGAAAATGTCCGTGTGTGAAGTGATCACTTCATCAAAGTTAATACAACTTAAGTGGCTTTGTTTGTGTAACGTACCAGTTTCCGATCTTTGTAAAGTCAAAGTATACAAGGTACAGTTACTGATATCAACCACCTTGATGGCAGGAAAATCTCAATTCAGATGAAAAATCACTCCTGTTCATAACAAAAGGATCACATCCAACATATATTTGTTTTTTTTTTTATATATCTTTCTCTTGTAATAGCGTGTAAAGTAGTACAGTACGAATTTCCTCCATCTCGTCCATTGCGCTCTTCACTCCCTGCCCTCCATCACGTCATCATAATCACGTGACTGAAACCCATCTATTGAGACTGCACAACAACTAGACAATTTCATGAATATTGTTATAATATTAATAATATTAATAAAATAACAATGATAATGTTTGTACATCATAATTAAAACGTATTTAGTATTCCATCCAAAGCTGTAAACACATTTTCTCTATATATCAGACAATTCAACATGAAAATAAACGGTATTGGAAAAAATACTAAAACTTTCACCTTTATCACGCATGCGATGCTAGCCAAAAATGATTTTAAACAACTTGAAAACAGTTGTGAAACCAACAGAATGACAAAATCTGCCTTAAAAGCAACCACACAGAACCGAAACTCTTAGTTTTTAAATGTGGTATTTTTTTCAGTTCTCGAATTGGCCTACCTCTGTGGTAAACCATGATCTCACTGAGGTAAACTATAACTCATGCAAGGCCTTCAGTGGAAGGACTTCGAAACCTGACACACATGTGGATAAAACATTACCAAACACCTGCAGTGAGGAGGGATTTCGATAATGAAAGTTTGTTTGTATTTTTAAAAGTTATACCGTCCTTCCATTTTACTTACTTCCTTTACTTACTGCAGAATTTGTGTACACACGATTCATGACTCAGGAAGCTGATTGAGACACACCGTCTGTATTAAATACATGAACATACACTAAAAGACATTTACACATGGGGACTACTGTACAGCTCTGCATTCTTCATTGTAAATGATGTGGTGAAGGCATGCAATAATATTGTTTTACAGATGTTCCACTGAAAAATGGAACGGAGCTGATCTCAAGTCAAAAGTTATGCTTTTTTTAGCAAGGGTTTGGCAAGAGCAATGGACATTGTTACACTAGAGATGCACTTCCCAGAGTCTTGCTTTAAGAACCGTAGAATTCACACATACTGGAAGGGTTGAAAATAAATGCGTCTCCATCTAGCCAACACAATAGTTCAGAGAGCTCACTGAAAACCAACTCAAAGCTTAACATTTTAAACCCCATATCATAAGATTCAGACTTCATTTTAATAGTGCTGAACAAGATCTGCAAATAGGATCCAACATTCTCCACAGACAACTTAAAAAGGATTGAAAGTGCCATAAAGGCAGGTTGTAATCTCATATCTCTTAAACAGAACATTTGGCCCATTTCCAGTCTGGATGTATGTTACTGTTATCAGAATCTGTTGTTGTTCGGCTTTATGGCTGTTCTGTTGATTGAATTTTACCTTTGATGCGTCTGTAAATCTCATAGTTCACATCTGGCTAACTGAAATGTACATAAGTAGGGCAGACACTAGGGAGAGGACTAGGGAATTTCTACGGTTTGTCAGTGAAAATGTCAGTGGTGCTTGCCCATGCAAAAGTTGCCATGACAACAGTGACTGTGCCATATGAATTCAAAAATACATAAAACACATCTCAATTAAAATTAATTCTAATATTTTTGAAGGCCTGAAGTCAGGAATATAGAAATGTCATTCTATTATAATGAAGAAACAGAAAAGGTGCCAAGGTAAATAAGCTTGTAACAGAGTATAACTCGGGTTGCAAAATGTGGTGTGACACCCCCTAAACCTTAAAAACCTACTTGTAAAAACTTCTTTTTTTTTTTACAGAATCATTTTACCGTTCCAAACTTTGGAGTCAGTAACATTTTTTATGTGTTTGAAAGAAGTCCCTAATGCTCACCAAGGCTCGATTTATTTCATCAAAAATACAGCAAAATGACTAATATTGTGAAATATTATTACACTTTAAAACATCTGTTTTCTATTTGAATATATTTCAAAATGTTATTAATTCCTTTGATGCACATACTGTAGATATAGAAAAAAAGAAATCATCAGTTGATATTGATATTTATTAGAGCCAGACCGATATATCGGCAGACCGATATTATCGGCCGATATCAGGCATTTTCCAAACTATCGGTATCGGCAGTTATAATGGCCGATATATGAATATTTCAAAAATAAAATAAAAACAGACGAAACACGCATGAACCATGTCATGAGTGTTGGATTTGTATAGTTTGTCCACCAGAGGGCATTCTACACCATTCCTTGTTGGCAACACTCGTTGAGTTGGTCACGATACATACATTGCTTGAATAACAATTATAAGAACATCCCCATCAGTTCTCTTAACTCAAAAAAGAATGACAAAATTTGTGACCATCATATCCAGTTTAAAATAAATAAAATATCGGCCGATATATCGGAATATCGGATTTTAAAACCCAAAAATATTTGTATCGGTATCGGCCTTCAAAATCCTTTATCGGTCGGGCTCTAATATTTATCATAATAATAAATGTCAAATCTTTATTTATTTTAAAAGGAAGTCCACACCTTTGCGTCAGGGTCCTGATCACCTGACAGTGTTTATTCTGAGATAAACAGCTGCACGTAAATTATACCTTACTTATTTGTTGACGCATGTCACCTTCTTGATCAGGCCAGAGCTACATCATTAAACGTAATTATTTGCACGTTTCTAATCCTTGCCAATTTATATATTCAAGCGCAAGACGAGGCAAAAGAGAACTCAATTTAATTAGATGTCGACGGATATGTTTTTTTTGTTGTTTTTTTTGCGCCGATGCCGATACTGATCTTTTGAAATCCGGGTCGACCGATGGCCGATTAATGCTGCCGATTTATTTTGGCCGATATTTGCTTGGTTTTTAACCTCTATTTGAAAGATAAAATGTAAAATTAATGATTGATTAATTAACATAGACAAACTTTCTCAACAAAAACATTTTATCCTCTCAAAAAATGTCCTGAAACATGTATTTTTGGTTTGTTTTGTTTGTTGACGGACAAAGACAAATGGACATAACCTAATTATCACAAAAAAGGAGAAAAAAACTTTAAATGATTTAATTTTGTATAAGATTTATTATATTTTATTTAATTTAACTTCTAACAATAAGGTATTTCAATAGTAAATTGCTGTTGAACGACAAAAACAACCACCAGACGGGAAAATGATATTTTACAAAAACTTTAAATGCACCACTGTTGTTCTTCAGACAACGGCATCCCGCTGTTGGACCTTTTAGTTTACAGTGAAATAGTCACACTTTACACTGTTTGGCCAGCATTTTAACCATGTTTAATTCAGCTACTACTAACTAACGGTCAGAGTTGTGCCTGAACGCATTCAATGAATGATAGTTCATGAACGCGTTCATATTTAGGTCTGCTGCTCACTCGGCTGGAAAATGACTCTAGCGGCAGCGTGCGTCAAACACGTGTTCCACGACAACACTAGGCTGCCCACAGATGTGCCTGCCTAATAATCGACTTAATATACTTGGATATTGGCCGATGTCGATTATGTTAAATGCCAAAAATCCTGATTAATCGGCCGACCTATTAATCGGTCTACCTCTAAATTTAATATTGTGAGAAGTTCTGTTTGCGCGCACATCCGAAGATGTGAAACAAACATATTCTGTTATATCTCATGTGAACATAGAGTTAAGACATAAAATGCATGTGGAAAATTACACTCACCGGCCACTTTATTAGGTACCCCATGCTAGTAACGGGTTGGACCCCCTTTTGCCTTCAGAACTGCCTCAGTTCTTCGTGGCATAGATTCAACAAGGTGCTGGAAGCATTCCTCAGGGAGTTTGGTCCATATTGACATGATGGCATCACACAGTTGCCGCAGATTTGTCGGCTGCACATCCATGATGCGAATCTCCCGTTCCACCACATCCCAAAGATGCTCTATTGGATTGAGATCTGGTGACTGTGGAGGCCATTTGAGTACAGCGAACTCATTGTCATGTTCAAGAAACCAGTCTGAGATGATTCTAGCTTTATGACATGGCGCATTATCCTACTGAAAGTAGCCATCAGAAGTTGGGTACATTGTGGTCATAAAGGGATGGACATGGTCAGCAACAATACTCAGGTAGGCTGTGGCGTTGCAACGATGCTCAATTGGTACCAAGGGGCCCAAAGAGTGCCAAGAAAATATTCCCCACACCATGACACCACCACCACCAGCCTGAACCGTTGATACAAGACAGGATGGATCCATGCTTTCATGTTGTAGACGCCAAATTCTGACCCTACCATCCGAATGTCGCAGCAGAAATCGAGACTCATCAGACCAGGCAACGTTTTTCCAATCTTCTATTGTCCAATTTCGATGAGCTTGTGCAAATTGTAGCCTCAGTTTCCTGTTCTTAGCTGAAAGGAGTGGCACCCGGTGTGGTCTTCTGCTGCTGTAGCCCATCTGCCTCAAAGTTCGACGTACTGTGCATTCAGAGATGCTCTTCTGCCCACCTTGGTTGTAACGGGTGGTTATTTGAGTCACTGTTGCCCTTCTATCAGCTCGAACCAGTCTGGCCATTCTCCTCTGACCTCTGGCATCAACAAGGCATTTCCGCCCACAGAACTGCCGCTCACTGGATGTTTTTTCTTTTTCGGACCATTCTCTGTAAACCCTAGAGATGGTTGTGCGTGAAAATCCCAGTAGATTAGCAGTTTCTGAAATACTCAGACCAGCCCTTCTGGCACCAACAATCATGCCACGTTCAAAGTCACTCAAATCACCTTTCTTCCCCATACGGATGCTTGGTTTGAACTGCAGGAGATTGTCTTGACCATGTCTACATGCCTAAATGCACTGAGTTGCCGCCATGTGATTGGCTGCTTAGAAATTAAGTGTTAACGAGCAGTTGGACAGGTGTACCTAATAAAGTGGCCGGTGAGTGTATATTAGATCGGTGCAGCTCTTAAAGTGACAGCAGTCTAATAAACCTGCTGCTGCAGTGCTGTTTTACAATTTATTATTTATTTTCTCTACCTGAAATTACTGTTAGACTTGCCTGAAAAACATGAAGTTTAACAGTGTCTATTTTATATATACATTAGTTTTATTGTATTTGTGCTATTGCTTGTAATTTGATTGTTTGTTATTATTTTATTACTGATGGTTTACTTGTCTTTAACAATGCTTGAAATTTAAATGAGTTAGGCTGGTAGTTTTTAGTGTCACAACCTAATTTATTAAGGATATGGATCAAAAACAATTAAGACAATAACCGGGCCTATTTATTACTTTTTGTGGTGAAAATTTTGGCAGGGCAAGCACAAATTTGAACCACTGGAACAGCCGGACAGTAGGAAACAAATCCTTTCTATCCTTATAAATCCTTAATATTTTTGTGAAAACCATTACATTTTTAAGGACTCTTTGGTGAACGGAAAGTTCAAAAGAGCAGAATTTATTTCAATTAGAACTTACTGACACTAAAGTTCTCAGAAACTCGAACTCAAATGTTCAGAAGTTTAAAGTAGATTTTCAAATAATTCTTTATCATCAGAGGATCCAGAGGATCTGATTCTTCAAGACAACAGACTGTGGGAGCTGATAAGGCAAATGTGTGTTGGCGTAACAGAAATGACCTTGTCAGTAACAGGAGTCATTTGTTCTGGGCCAGCTGTTACATTTCTTTCCATATTTGCTCTTACAAAAACATCAATATCCTTCTAGCCTTGTTGCGGGACCCACAATGCACCAATCTCACACAAGCCCATCAAGGCTAAACAGGCAGTTTTTTGGAAAAACAGCTTTATCTGAAGGACATTTCACACAGATACAATATTTGATTAGCATCTTCAGAAATCTCTCAAAACTTCCCACGAATCAAGAAAGGCAAACTCCCAGTCCCAGAGGACAAAGGCAAAAATCTTGTCTTATCTCTTACACGGTCAGAGGCACAAACACCCAGAGATAAGGAAAAGCAGAAGGTGCAGAAGTGAAAGTAAACTATTTTTCGTTGAACAATGAGCAATAAAAAAAAAAAAATTGTAAGGTCATAAAGATCTTAAATATCGTTAATGGTATAACTAAAGTATTAATTAACTTTTTAAGGCGTCTTACATCGTGATACAGTTTAATGATTACTTGAAAACGTCAAAATAATTAAATAACGTAAATAAATATGAATTCTGCACGTTCAAAGTGAAAATGTGACGCTGTTGCACGTTCTAGGCATGCAGTTTCAGAGCCGATACCCATCAGTGAACACTGCACATTTCTGCCAAACTAATGCTAATGATCTACTGTTGATGATGAATGACGACAATGTTTATCTTATGGTGTTTGTACTGTAATGTTTTAGTTGGTTGTATGAAAGCATATTTTCGTAAGTTTGAATGTGCAGCTAGAAGTATTAAAGACTACAAATGAATTGTTTATACATAAATCAATACATTTTCATTGCGCCCTTAAGTTCTCTGTACTTTGTTTCAAATTACAAAAAAAGAAAGCAAGCCCTGTACCAACACAATTAAAATGACCTTCAAGAAAATTCACATTAAAATGGAAACTAACTACCAACAAATTGCTGAAATTCCTAAGACAATATCCTACAAGTCAGTGTGACGTCTATTGACAAGATGACAGCAAACATTAACCCTTGTGCATCCTTATGGACATTTTTGTCCTTTTCAGTTTTGTTTTCTTGATCACTTTGCCTGTGTTAAAGCTAACTGCAAAAAAACTTGGCTCAGGTGTGTATTTTTATTGGAATTTTACTATTTCAGCGTCATTTTCTTAAAAAAATATTTTTTTGCATTAGGTACATAAAATACTCCCTCTCAGCACCTTTTGGACAAAAATGTCCCCATTGAAACCCATTAAAACTGCCATTTTTAATCCCCGGTTCAGTTAACTATAAAATTATGCAATCTTTGTTAAGAGGCTTTCATTCTGATGGCAAGGCTTCAAAATTTTATTTTTTACTATTTTTCATCAGATGGTGTCATTTTTTTTAAGTTTGGCCTATAAAACAAATATCGCTTTATTCCTGTTTTCTGGTTCGGCATACTATAGAGCCAACTGGATAAATTATGCAACAATATTTGTGTGGGTATGTTGGTATGGATGTCAGAGTGTGGTTAGTATGTGTGTTATAAAAAAATATTTGTGTGTGTGCGCATGTGTGTGTTTGTAATACGAAGAGAGAAAAACTGCAAAAAATAATCCAATCAGTCTAAGCTCAAGTGGGGTTTTGCTGGGACCCAATGGGGAAAATATGTTACTACGCCCAAACAAACTGTTACAGAAAGCTCATTTTTTGAGATATCATTCTCAAATTTGGAACACAACCTATTTAGATTTATGGCTTTGATTTTATTGCAGTTTTGAGTTCAACCTGATTTATAAAATATATATTTTATATAAAATATTTTTTATAAATAATTGTCATAAACTTATACCTATATAACTTTTTTTTGGATTTACTTATTATTATTTTTTTTTTACTTCAGCAATAATCTGCAAAGGGTCTTCTTTAAAACGATACCAAACTTAAGTCTGTGCTCCAAAGCGTCACATTTTTATGACAGTTTTTTGACATGGACATTTTTGTCCTCTTTTTACCAAAGTGTAACTTTTTAAAATTGATGCACAAGGGTTAAGGACTTATTTGACCAATCACAAGGCCAGATGAACATACCATTACAAGTAAACACTGCAGTCCTTTATCTCAAGTTTAAGCTGAACCTAAAACAGTCTTCAACCTTCATCTCCACGACTTCCATGAAAGGAATCACAGGGTAGGTCGGCTGTTCCTGGTTCTGAGTGCACAGGAAGGAAAAGCCTACGTTTCCTCCCTAGAGTATCAGGAGATGCTCCACCCAACACACTGGTGGAAACAGTAACTCTTCTGGACATTTTTGTTGGACATAATCAGCTCTGAGGGACAGTTCTGTCTTGGACGGTGGAGCCAAGTATCTTGGCCCGCCTACAAGAAACTACAATTAATTCCTTTCTGTCCTAGAAGAACAGTCTGTGATGGGTACTCGGTAAAACACTCAAGGTTTAGCTAGCAATGAGTTCATCATCACGCTGAAGAACAAGTCAAAACACTCTCCTCTTCGAGAGCAGAATGTGGAGCTTTGTTTGGATTTCCTGTAGTGCTGACGGCCTAGCTTACGCTACTATAATACATATCCTGAGGGAAATGTCCTCGGAAGATCAGGTGAAATAAAATGTTAGGAATGTCCTTTATTAACACTGTAAGACTCCCAACTCTGCTTTTCTCTCCTGTTTGTGAACACAGCCATGTAAGTCAGTTCTGGGAGGTAATAATAATAACAAATCAATTTGACGACTGACTTTGCTTAGGCCTTTCAGAAAGACCAAATCAGCATTTCAGATGCTGTGCAATGAGATCAGTCCACTCACTGGATAGTCCAGTTATTCCCCCCCATCGCAAAGTTACATATTTTTTTATGCGCATTGAGGAATTTATTCTGTAATGTTTCATATCAGATAAAAAAATTATCCAACTCAATAGAGCGCATATATTTTTTTATGACAAATTATTAAATGAGTCATTCAGGCAACCTACCAACAAGTCTTTTTTTTTTTTTTTTAAATACGCATTTTGCATTTAGCATTCTGCTAAAGGCCAGATCACACTGTCCCAACAAACTCCTTGCAAACATTCTGCTGGTTGATTGATTTACAATGTCAGGAAACACATTGTCATTTTCACACCAACCCAACAAACACCAACAGGGTTTAACCACACTGACTCTACCAATTTGGTATTTCATTAAGGCAGTGTGAACTAGCCTTGTCACAGGCTTAGTTTATCCAAAAATGAATATTACATCATCAATAACTCAAGACTGCATTACTTTTTTTCGCCATCCTTTGCACAATGAAAGTAAATGGATTCTAGAAAATCTTCTTAGCCCTGACAACACATGATATAAATGTCATAAAATGTAATCTTTCAAAATGAAATAGTTTATTCAACCTTTACACACACACTAGGGCAAAAAAAGGGCCCAAAATGGCTAAACGTTAAGTTTTTAATTGCCTCAACCACACATTTTTGGTCTAGAAATTAGCTATAATTAAGCAAGTTTATTAAAGCTTTACACACACACACACACACACTAAGGCAAAAGAAAATGGGCCCAAAATGGCTAAACATTAAGCTTTTAATTGCCTCATTATTGGTCTGGAAATTATCTAAATTTAAGCAAATGCTCTACTTAAAAAGCCATTGCTCTCAGAAAAACATCAACGACAGCATGAAGTTTTTGGCAGAATATGGGAAGTCGTGGGAGTGATGAATCACAGTGAAACAAGTTTAGTCTTTAAGTTAATTACAGACTTAAGAATCTAGCATCAATATTTGACCAGTGTTTAACAATAAAAAATGTTCGTGACACAGTAATTTATTAATTTGTCTAAGAGGTGCACAGCAATCATGCTGAATCTAAGTGGCATTCACCATTTCACATAAAAAGCGAACACATACACCTGCTTCCATATAATGAGCATTTCTATGAATTGTCCAATTACGGAAATGCTGTGATCTGAGGACGTTCGAGCGAGGTCCTGTCTCCCTTTACTGTTTTCCTTTCAGCCAGAGCAACAAAGGGACAAACAGAAAACAGGAGTTATGAGTTATACAAGTCAACCGGAGCGCATGTTTTTATGACATGCAGTATGCGGACGCATAAGTCCGGTATTCAAAAAAAAAGGCACAGGGAAGAGACAGATAAAACCTGAAAACAAATAAATACACGATTATAATCATGTATGATTTGTCTACGTCTTCAAGCGGTCTTTGATATTTTCCATAAACGTGTAGCCTATTTATTATCGCAATGGTTATCATCAAGTAGCATTTAGAATTGCATATAAATACATATCTACTTCATACGTTGATCAGAGTCCCCATTAGATCGTAAGGAAGTTTTTTCCATGAAATAACTGGCTTTTAAAAATAAAAATCTGCCTGACTCTATGGGAATTTAACATAGGGGGGCAATGACTTATGCACCTTGTATTTTAAGGAAAAACATTTATTTATTTATGATACATTATTCATTCACAAAGAAAATTTGTATCCTTAAAGGTTGGAGTTTTCCTCATTTTTTTAATTAAGGCATTAAGATCAATATCCA
The DNA here is from genome assembly GCA_038021265.1 of Cyprinella venusta. Lineage (NCBI taxonomy): Eukaryota > Metazoa > Chordata > Actinopteri > Cypriniformes > Leuciscidae > Cyprinella > Cyprinella venusta. The sequence continues at coordinate 6,890,315 of CM075884.1, read as the reverse complement.
AAAGATGATTTTTTATTCCTCTTTTTAGGCAACTTTAGCATGGGGGCAAACACTTATTCACACCACTGTGTGTGTATATATATATATATATATATATATATATATATATATATATATAAATGTTTTGAAACATATTTGAAACATCAGTCTTCTATGGTGTGTGCTAGAGGAGAATATAGGCCTAACTCATACTCAAGGAAGAAAAAAAAAAAGAGTTCAATGTGTGTGTCCTTTGTGTCAATTCTTTCAAGCAAAAGAACAGATGGAAGTCAAGGCCAAAGAAGCAGGGCTGTAATTACAGGCCTCTTTAATCTGTTATGGCCACTGTAATCGCCATGTCTGATCACAGGAAGGGGCATTTTAGAGCTCCTCCTACCCAAGTGCATGCTGGTACGCAAACTGCCTGGGTTCAGGGACAGCCTAGGATCTCCTCCAGGAAAAATAATGAGTATTTGTAGGATTTACTGATGTGGTTTTGCTAGAGGATGCCAGCGAGAAAAGGATTATGGTCTTGTGGCGTAATCTAGGTACTGGCATGAGCAATGCTAACGCCACTTTCCAGGACATATGTTAGGCAATAGGCAGAGCTGAGCTAGCGGTGGTAAAGACTGAGTCTCGTCTCTCGCATTGGCCTCTGACCTCCATAGCGCAAACAGAGACATCTGGGGGGTTATTGTGTCTATTTCCATGGCAACCCTCAATGACACCAAGGCAGGGTTTAAACATAGAGTGGCCCCAAAAAGTAGTTGGATGCTTAAACATCATTTAAACGCCTGAATATCATTACAAAGCTAATTTGTCAATCAAGTGTCCCTGGAAAACAAGTGGTTTTGAATGAACTCAATAATACTCAAACTCAAGAGGACCCAATTCGAATAATTCTGAGAAGTCCTTCACTGAATGAACTTACTAAATCCATCAGAGGGTTTACTGACTCATCATCTGACTCACTCAATGACCTGCAAGTCATTCCTTTCCGTCGTCTCACAAGCAAGTTTACTGCCTATAATGTTGGTTCAATGTTAAAAAGTCAAAAACAGTCAAAGTCAGCAGTGGTCTGGCTAGTCAATTAAGAATATGACGATGAACAAGGTATCAAAGCCCTGCAGATGAAAAGCACAGGCTGAGGAGTGACAGTTTGGATAAGGGTGTTGCCATCCAGGGCAGATTGACTCATTGAAGAGAAGCCACACCTATGAGGGCCACGGGACAAACAGCTAGATTAGGAAAGCTAAAACACACATAACCTCAGTCTGGTTCTAAAGTATTTTACAACTTTTATCTGAGAATTCTGAATGTTCTCACAGCACTGTCTGGCACTGAGGAAATGATTTAAAAACCACATCGGCCAAAGTGGTCAAGTATGAAAAAGAATCCACGTCACTATCTATTCTGCGAACTGATTGGTCATGCTTCAGTAGTTGAACACTTATAATATAAATATATATGAAGAGTTCAGATGCAAAAGCCTCTAAATGCCATTTGAAATTTTATTCTAAAATGATCATTTTTATCAAGCTTGTATATTTAAGTTCAGTAATTTCACTTAAATGGCAATGAAGATTACCTTGTCATTTAAGTGAAATTACTGAACTTAAATATACAAGCTTGATAAAAATGGTCATTTTAGAAGAAAATTTCAAATGGCATTTAGAGGCTTTTGCATCTGAACTCTTCATATATACACTCACCGGCCACTTTATTAGGTACCCCATGCTAGTAACGGGTTGGACCCCCTTTTGCCTTCAGAACTGCCTCAATTCTTCGTGGCATAGATTCAACAAGGTGCTGGAAGCATTCCTCAGGGAGTTTGGTCCATATTGACATGATGGCATCACACAGTTGCCGCAGATTTGTCGGCTGCACATCCATGATGCGAATCTCCCGTTCCACCACATCCCAAAGATGCTCTATTGGATTGAGATCTGGTGACTGTGGAGGCCATTTGAGTACAGCGAACTCATTGTCATGTTCAAGAAACCAGTCTGAGATGATTCCAGCTTTATGACATGGCGCATTATCCTGCTGAAAGTAGCCATCAGAAGTTGGGTACATTGTGGTCATAAAGGGATGGACATGGTCAGCAACAATATTCAGGTAGGCTGTGGCGTTGCAACGATGCTCAATTGGTACCAAGGGGCCCAAAGAGTGCCAAGAAAATATTCCCCACACCATGACACCACCACCACCAGCCTGAACCGTTGATACAAGGCAGGATGGATCCATGCTTTCATGTTGTAGACGCCAAATTCTGACCCTACCATCCGAATGTCGCAGCAGAAATCGAGACTCATCAGACCAGGCAACGTTTTTCCAATCTTCTATTGTCCAATTTCGATGAGCTTGTGCAAATTGTAGCCTCAGTTTCCTGTTCTTAGCTGAAAGGAGTGGCACCCGGTGTGGTCTTCTGCTGCTGTAGCCCATCTGCCTCAAAGTTCGACGTACTGTGCGTTCAGAGATGCTCTTCTGCCCACCTTGGTTGTAACGGGTGGTTATTTGAGTCACTGTTGCCCTTCTATCAGCTCGAACCAGTCTGGCCATTCTCCTCTGACCTCTGGCATCAACAAGGCATTTCCGCCCACAGAACTGCCGCTCACTGGATGTTTTTTCTTTTTCGGACCATTCTCTGTAAACCCTAGAGATGGTTGTGCGTGAAAATCCCAGTAGATTAGCAGTTTCTGAAATACTCAGACCAGCCCTTCTGGCACCAACAATCATGCCACGTTCAAAGTCACTCAAATCACCTTTCTTCCCCATACTGATGCTCGGTTTGAACTGCAGGAGATTGTCTTGACCATGTCTACATGCCTAAATGCACTGAGTTGCCGCCATGTGATTGGCTGCTTAGAAATTAAGTGTTAACGAGCAGTTGGACAGGTGTACCTAATAAAGTGGCCGGTGAGTATATATATATATATATATATATATATATATATACACACTCTTAGAAGAAAAGGTTCTATATTAAAAGGTTAATATAGGTTAAAAGGTTCTAAAAGGTTTTAAAAGGTTCCTTAAAAGGTTCTAAAGCGCTACGTATTTTGAACCCTTTAAATGCAATGCATGTGAACGATCACAAAATTCAAGATATGGGGGTTAAAAAATGTAATTAATCAATATCACATGAAGAGTGACATTTCAGTTTTTATCCTCCAAAAATCAGCATGATTAAAACGTGACATTAACTTACTACAACAGTTTAATAAACAATCACTTAATTTCAACTCCAAAATGTTGCAGAATAATGTAATATATGAATGAATAATAGCCTATTAAGAACCTTTGTGCCAAAAGGGTTCTTTCTTGTCATTATAGAAGCTTTTTTTATCATAAAAGTTCCTTTGGAGTTGAGTAAAGAACCCTGCTACATAGAACCCCAATGAACCCTTTTTTCTAAGAGTGTAAATATACTATATGTACATAGTGTTTGCTACTAATGTGAAAAAAAAGACTGTTTTCACTGGGTGGACGACAAATTGGTGGAGAAAAAAATCCAATAGATTTACATAGAAAGCAGGATTCAAATAAGGAGCAGAATATGAAAGGCTCGGGCCAGTAAAATACCACCAAGAACACCCTAGCAACCTCATAACAGCACTTGTTTTATTTTAGTTTTGAATGACATTTCAGCTTTAAAGGCTATATTTTTCACAAAAATATAACAAAAAAATAATAAATTAATATAAGCCCAATGTATACTTGATGGTTTATACTAGGGCTAGCCTCTTATAATTAACTAAATGTTTTAAATAAAAAAAATACATATATTTTTGATAAATTTAATTTTCTAAGATAAGACTGTTATTTAAATCATAGGTTAGCCTATATATTTCGTATGTGTTGCCGGTATTGCTACGGCAAGCCATATGCATGTTCTGGGGTGTTTAATATATTTTTTAAATGCTCATTAATCTGGTTTAGTATTCCTCCCCCAACTAATCGCTTAAATGAACGACAAAGTCGACTGGGAAACTCTTTGGTCTAATAATCTTTAGCCTGACTAAAATTTCCATATATATATATATATATATATATATATATATATATATATATTCATTGCAATATTTAGTTCGCCCACAATGTGCCAACAGTTGACAGGGCCATTTTTTCACACACTTAAAAAAAAAAAAAAACGTGTTTGTGTCAAAACTGACGTATACGTTGGTCTTAATTCTACAATTTTCATAGCAATGGCATCACTGCACAGACAGACACATATACTCAAGGATATTTGTATTTGACATATCTAGAGCTACGTTTTTCAAACAATTTTTCAAAACTCTTTTCACAAGTTCTGCTGTAGGCCTTTTATATCACACTAAAATCAGACTTATTGTTCTGGACACAATACCAACATCCTCCACAGAGAAGCCATGCCGAAACTGTGGGCAGCAAACTTCACACTTGTCCTATTATATAGAAAACCCGAGTTTGCAGTGCACTTGGTTTGCTGAAGACGGTGCTTGAGTCATGTCGAGCAGAACGCTGAGAGACTGCTAAGCAGTGCCATCGAGCTCAACAAGAGAAGAGCAACTAAAACTCCACAGAAAACCAGCCAGGAGATGGAGAAACTAAAAATGACTGCTGGAACAAACATTGTGTATCAATTTCATGGCAGTGGTGGTGCACCACCTGTTCAAGCCAGGTGGTGTGTGTTCATTAATGCACCCTTGTCAGAAGTCACCCTGTCCACAGAGGTTACAGAAGCACGCCGTCTTACATTCCAAAAGAGGAACTGTTGCTGGCCAAACATGCAAATTGGGCTCTGGGGTATTCCAAACACATTATGAAAAACATTAAAGTTTAAACACCAGTGATTTTACTTGAATGAATGCGTGAAGCAATGCAACTTGTGTCTCCATAATGCTTAAATGTAAGTGTCTCAATGGAAAAGTTCAAATAAATAAAAGTCATCATTTGATCACCATCATGTTGTTCCAAATCCTGACTTTGTTTTGTTTCTACTCATTTCTATACAATGATACTGGGACTGACGCACAATTCAGCGTGTAGCTACTTCATTTATTTGAGTAATTTTTTCTGTTTGCTACATGGTTTCAGAAGACTTGGAATAATCTTCCTGACTGAATGACAAACAACCCCAGAGCTGGGAGATCTTTTGAGCTTGAAATGTGTATGCGGCTGATGCTGCGAAAAGTTGCAATTTCAAGTTCAAATTTAATACCAAATTTGAATAATTTTAGTATCTGCTGTAAAAGAGTGAGCAGTTGAAGCCCATTGAAAGTCATCATCGTATGTATGGGGGTAGGCAGTGTTGGGAAAGTTCACTTTCTATGTGAACTGGTTCAAAGTTCAGTTCACACATTTTAAAATGAACTATTTCAGTTCAGTTCATACTTCAAAAACTGAACTTTCATTCATAGATCTTTTTTTCCATATGTTGCGAGCATCTTTTTTAATAGTATTATTATTGCCACAGCCCCTATACAACCACAGACAACAATTATTTTATCGACGGGCAAAGTTTGCAAGAAATGTAAGATTTTTCTCATCCTCACCGACCTTGTAATAAAATTCGTTTAAATGATCATATCATACAACGCCTTTTTGCTCGCTGCTTTGTCGACAGTGACACTGGTGGCTTGTGTTGCCAGATTGGGTGTTTTTTCGCTTTAAAGCCACAATATGTATTTTTTCTGCTTTAAAAATAGCAAAATAACTGTATCTATGTTATATATGAAGAGTTCAGATGCAAAAGCCTCTAAGTGCCATTTGAAATTTTCTTCTAAAATGATCATTTTTATCAAGCTTATATATTCAAGTTCAGTAATTTCACTTAAATGACAATTAATAGGTAATTTTCATTGCAATTTAAGTGAAATTACTGAACTTAAAAATACAAACTTGATAAAAATGATCATTTTAGAAGAAAAATTCAAATGGCACTTAGAGGCTTTTGCGTCTGAACTCTTCATATTTCTATTAGATGTGTACATTATCCCGACAGTTTCCACCAAATTTAAAATACGGAGAAATTTATAGTTTAATTCGAAGACATGGGACGTTTCTTTATTTCCGTTTCGTCGTCCGTCTATGACGTTATATAACCTTTGACTCCTCTATTTTCTCTAACTTCCTGCGGAACCCGGCGAAACCCGCCAAACACAAAGGGGAACACTGGACTACCGCCAATAAAGCAGAGAAAATGACGAAGAAAAAAAAGTTGTACATATTTTATGTGTGTAAATCACGTGCCCGCTCACGAGCGCTCACTCTTAACAGACACACTGTCCCCGGTGCTGCTCGCGCATCACAGAATGTTCATAAAGTGCTCCCCGTTCACAGTAACCGGGTCGTCTCATTCAAATCAGCCAGCTGTCGCTGTGTTGCTGTCAGCGAGCCGCGCACATTGAATACTGATGAGTCAGGCTGCGAATGTAAGTTACGTGCCCGCTCATGCTAACTAAATAAACGCCTCACCTCCAGCACCGCGCACTCACTACATTCCCTTTAGCCTTAGCTTAGCACATATTGGATGCATAACGCAAACCCAGTCAAACGTTTGACTGCAGTATCTTATGTGCTTTATAATTCGGCGTGCCCTATAGGCCTATATGAAAAATGTTCTAAATAGGTCATTCATTGAAGGAGCGTAATATAAATATTTATATTCGTCTGTATTATAGTTATGGACCATGATTACGCTTTGCCTGCACGTTCTGCTGCTATAGCCAGCTCAGTAAAGCTCAAACGTACGGGTGAAAAATATGACCCGAGAAGGGTTTGGGACAGGAGAAGCATGACACAGGTAAACATTGGGGTTGCGTTTAAAGCTTCTTGACAAGCTAAATCTACAGAGAGAATGCCGTTTATCCGTATATTTTGTGAAACGATGATGTCATGTCATGAGCTGAGCTGGTTGTCATTGACAGCGACAACAACTCCAGTGAGCCCACGCTCTTTCCCGACGTCATCAAAGTACGTCTTTTGTTATTATTTTAAATGAGTGACCCCCGGTGGCCAAAAATTGCATACTGTACGTTTAAAGGAGTAACCTGACTCCGCCAGATGGATTTGCTCCGCATATCCATCTGGAAACCTTCCGTTGAAGTAGTTTTGGTAGGGGGGCGAAAATACTGGTTAGCTGATTGGCCTATGTTGGTGATAGACGGGCTAAATCAACCAATCAGATCAACGAAGCATATGACGTACCGTAACTCTTGCCGAAACCAGTCGGGAGAAGAGCAAAAACATCTTTTCCTCTGAGAAAAGCCTCCAGAGCAGTGTTTTGCTCTTCTTTCAGTGAAGAAATACTCTGTAATTCCGATAAAACTTGCTCGATAGCCACGCTGATGCTAGTTTTCATCCGCTGAAGCCGTCATGTTCTTTAGACTGAACTGTCGCGCTTCTCGTTGCGTCACACCTCAACCCGCCTCAAAGCCAATGCTGATTGGACGTTCGTTTGGTGAACTGCTCCCAAATTTTCTTTAACGGAAAGTATCCAGACTGATCTGCGAGTGAAACCTTGAAAGCTCGCGAGATCAGATTGGTCTCGCGAGGCTATTAAAGGAGTAGTTCACTTTTTTTTCAAACTTATTTTAAAAACTAAAACATGTAATCCACTTCATTGGGAACCAAATGAAGCGGTTCAAGGAACCAAACGGTTCAATGTCCAAAAAAGAGTTTCAGTGCAGCTTCAAAGCGCTTTAAAAGACACCAGAAGATGAATAAGGGTCTCATCTACGGAAAACGATCGGTCATTTCAAAAATGACTCAAAAAAAGATTTGATCATTTTGATGAACAAGTTCGAACAGGAGAGTCACGAATGTGCATCCGAGTATCACAAGCTGAACCATGGGGCCTGGTCCATATGGATGAACCCAATTTTTTTTTTTTTTTTTTTTTTTGTCTTTTTGACCTTACCAAAACCGCATATAGTACTTTTTAGAGTTTGACCGCCATCGGTCACAGTCTACTTTCATTTAAAACACCATTCTGCTAAACTTCTCTTTTCATGTTCCACTTTCAAAGAAAGTCATAAGGGTTTGGAACGGCATGATGATGAGTAAATCGACTATTTCTATGACACATCTTTTGGCTTTTGGGTAAATCACAAGTTCTCTGGATGTCATCTCCGATTTAATCCAGACAGAGAAAGATCAACATTTCCACATGCAGGCTATAAAACAGCAGCGCGACCTGCCCGGGCCCTGGAGGAGACGATTGACTTCACGACACTCCTTACATGCTTCACATGCCTCTCTCTCACACTCTCTTACACACACACACAGAGAGAGAGAGAGAGAGAGAGAACATGAGAAATTGGGGCAGTGGCTGTCCTGGTTATAAAGACCCACTCCCACCATCTGCTGCCGCATCACCGCAGAGACACAGTCATTCACAGGAAGTGCCTTCATCCCGCGCTCAGGCATGATGTAAACGAAGAAGAAAGACACATGGTAGCCTGCAGGCCGGACTGTCAAGCCGGGGCTTGAACACTAGACCCAGTGATTGGTTTCCCATCTGAGTCATCATCTGTAGTATCGGTGCGACTCGAAGCGTGCTCGGTCATGTGGAGGAACAGGGTTGCCATTTTACATCCAACCCGACGGGCAGCTTTTACCTTTAATGTGGCACTACCTGTCGAGCAACTTTTTCTACAATTAAACCTTGATACACATCTTTAATACGCCGCTTTGGTGCAGTAGATACTTCTTAGATACTTCTTCTAACAGGTGTTTGTGTTTGTGAAATATTGGTTTGAGAGAAAGGGGTTAAACATGGCACTGTTTGCAAACATCTGACGCAAATGATTACAGAGTGTCACTTATTTAAAATGTTCTTTACAGGCTGTAAATCAAGAGTGCCGCTGAACTCTCTTGACTGAGGAGGATCATTAAACACCATTAAACTCATCGAAAAATTCCAGTCATACTGATAAACGCTCAATGAACAAATCTATTGCACGATCATAAATACATAATTCCTTCTCTTTTCGTGTTAAGCTTTTTCACTCGTTTATGTAGACTTACTTACATAAAAAACTCATTCATTTAAATAAAAAAATATATATAATTTATGAATTTAATAAAATAATGTAAGTAGTGTGAACAAAATAAATTAGGTAGTGGTATACTAAATAATGTTTAAAGGAATTAAATAAATATAACTTGTTTTATTATATAAATACAATAAAAATAAATAAAATAAGTTGGTCAAAAAATTATGAACACAAAAATCATTGTCTTTTTGATTATGTTTTCCCCCATTCATTTAAAAAAATCTAACAAAACATAAATATTTCTTAGCTTAATACAATAATTATTCTAATAAAATAGTTAAATTAAAATACATTAGGTATTATAACACATATTTAAAGTAAATATATACACATTTGCATACTTTTATAATGTAAATGCAATACAAATAAAATGATACAGACCAAATATTAATATTACAAAAATAAACAATTCAATAAAATGTTTTATAAGCTATTTATAAATCAAATTAATGACTACCAATATAAAACGCTTTATACTTTATATAAATACTAAGAGTTGGATGATGTTAAATGATAAATGAATTGTTTAGCAGTTCCGTCCAATCAGTTTTATGTCTCAAATGCGATATGATTTTATAGTTTCAACAGAAAAAATCACTTCCTCACTTTGAGGAAACAGATTTGATGAGATACGAGAAACAATGATCTATAAAACATGACTATAGCTCGTCTGTATGATCTCATGTTTATTTGACATGATAAGTTTATGAAAACAATGAGTTGAACGTCTTTCATATTGAAGTTATCGTCAAACCAGTCAGAAATGTGTCGTTTTAAAGACAAGACAAATCTCACATCCTCTTTGAAGTTTGAGACAATTCTGATGAATATTAAGCAAACTTCATTTGTCCAAGTTAAACAGTATCCAACGTTAGACACACCCTCAATGTAAACGACACAAACCCCGAACACGATTACAAATCCGATCTACAAACCACTTAAATAAGATCAAGCTTTTTAAAAGATCGCCCTTCGTGTGTTCTAAATGTTTTCCCACAAGCGGTTCGTCCCTGCTTTTCCATTTTACAACCAGATTTCCTGTCCAATCCCCACAGCAGTGTTGGAGATCAGCGAGTAAAACAGAGAAACACGCGCGCGCTTACCTGAACATAATTATTCTCACAGTAGTCCGCGACCCTCGTGAGGTTCTGGTAACTCTCTACGAGAGCTCGTTTACCGGCTGGAATTTCTTCCTCTAGTAACATCTGCAGCTCTGCCATCTTACATGTCTCCACAGAGCTTCCTACTCGTCTTTGGGATTTGATTGAGAGCTCAAGCTCAGCCCTGGTGAAGTCGGAGTCGTTCTTTTGAGTCGAATCTCTCGTTGAATCGGTTCGCAAAACAGGATTCATATGTATAATTCGCATGACTGAATCAGTAAGAATCTAAATCTCGAGTCAACGACTCACTAAACCATTGAACCGAGACATGCGCGACTCGTAATGAGCTTTGGAGTGAACCGATTAGAAGGCAGGAATATTACAACACACAATGGAAATATGTTGACGACGTAATACGACACGTTTATCAACATACGAAAATTAGGTGGTTAACTTGAAAAAAAAAAAAAAAAAAACACACACGAGAAATGGTGATTGTATGGCCAAATTTAATCCGCACCAGCCTACATTTAGGTTCATAATGGTAGCAAATGGGATAAATGAAATTACAATATACAAACCTATAGCCTAACTTCATAGAGAAAAAAATACCAATAAACAGACACATGTGCTCAATATATGAGCATTTGAAATATAATGCCAGGATCCCAGGGACACGTGGTGACGTAACTACGTATTGACGCAAAAGAATCAGTGATTTTTTTTATTTATTTAAACGGTTCGTTGCAAAGATCTATTCAAAAGAGCCGATTCTATGAAATGAGTCCGATTCCCACCTGGCCTCGCTTTCGTCCTACAGCGTCACCTATCAACACAGCTGATAACAGTGTTGCTAAGCGAATGGAACGATGGGAGTTGTAGTGTTGCAATTCATTTAGTAATGAAGGACGGAACGCTTTGATGTGTTTCATTAAGTGCTACGGTGTTGGTCTTCGCGTCGATTGCTCATAGAATTATTAAACGAATTTGTTTCTTTAGAAATATGCGTCAAAATATTGCTAGACAGTTCCAATGTTCGTTGCTAGTTACTGTTTATATGTCATAAACCCCCTTGGGTAAGCTTACCTCGATGAACTACATTACCCAGAATGTTACGCATGTACATTAAGAACTATGGTATTTGTAGGATTTAAATGCCGTTGTTGCAAACCCTCGACAGTTTCGTTCTCTAAAGAAACTACAATTCCCTGTAAACACCTGAGGAAGGCTTTCGTATGTTGTCGACTGTCAGGTTCGTATTCATGAGGTCGTAGTCCTACCAGCAGCACAGCAGGTAGAGCAGCAAATGGTAAAGTATCAAATGCTAGTGCTTCGTCGCTTCGATCATTTCTAATGAGGTTGATCTAGAAATAACACATTAAATCGTATTTGTTGCACTTTCAGTCATGTCTTGCTTGTCCTTCAGGATTTGTCGAGACATAATGGGTTCTTTTTGGCTTTGTTTACTTCTTTTGGAATGATAAATAGTCGTATGAACTTGTAATGAGCAGCTTAGATTTACTGTGATAAATGCATGTCCTAAATATGTTAATATGTTATGTAACTTTTAAGGTTTGATCCAGATCTAGCTGTAGCGGTTAGATGGTCATGATGGAGGGGGACAACAAACCAGTCTACGAGCAGAGGTTCAATGCTGCTGTCAAAGTGATCCAAAGTTTACCTTCAAATGGTGAGTGGTTCGGTCTGTCATTCAGGTTAGTGTATTGTGTGTTATTGCAGCAGTGCACGCGACCCCTCACCTACTTTCATTTGCTCGCCGCAGTTTTAATCAAATTACAATGATGTCGGGCTATAATGGTCAACGCGATTAGCCTACATTCAGCTGTGTTTGTGCCACTAACCCTGATCACAGTCAACGTGTGCTGATGGTGATGTGTTACTATATGACAACATGCTAAAGACATCCATATGGTATTTTTATGTAGCGGAATAGTCTTCTGTCTTCATTTACCCCACACCAATATGCTGTTTGTTTATGTATTTATTTTGTTTTTATTCACAAGAGAATCGATAGTGCATTTAAAACGACATAAGGATAGCATTTTTTCTTTTTATGTGAATTCACATAAATTGGAATAAATTCATGGTTCAGAATGGATCATACAATTATAATAAATATATAGTAGTCAACATTTGATGTGGTCAGTGAATCAAAAAATGTTCATCAAAGTTGTCCTAAGACAAGAATGGGTTTTGTTTTAAAATGCATTATATAACTTTGATGAAGAGTTTTAATCTGCTTCAAATGTTGACTACTATATAGAGTAAAGTTGATCTTATTTTTAGGGCTGTCAAATGATTAATCACGATTAATCACATCCAAAATAAAAGTTTTTGTTTACATAATATATGTGGGTGCACTGTGTATAATTATTTTGTGTATATATAAATACACAAACATTCATGTATATTTAAGAAAAAAATATTTATATATAAAATATTTCTATTTATATATAATATAAATTATATATAAATCTATATACAGTATATATATATATGACAATATTTCTTAAATATATACAAGCATGCGTGTGTATTTATATATATATAAAATAATTATACACAGTGCACCCACATATATTATGTAAACAAAAACTTTTATTTTGGATGCGATTAATCACAATTAATCATTTGACAGCCCTACTTATTTTATAATGTTTAAAATAGTATGTATTGTATATATTAAAAACATTTATTTATATGTATGTGTGTATATATAAATATTCTTAATATAATATTTTTTTCTTGACAAATCTCTAATATTGCAGTATTTTTCTGTTTTTCAATCAGGTTCATTTCAGCCTTCCAATGACATGATGCTGAAATTTTATAGCTACTACAAACAAGCAACTCAAGGCCCCTGCAACATCCCCCGTCCAGGATTCTGGGACCCCGTTGGCAAAGCCAAATGGTATTGAACCATTTCAATACAGAACCATTTCTGGTGAATGTTGATATTCAGAATCATCTCATGAAACGGCGTATGTATGACACGCCAATTCGTATTTCCATTTTTGGTGCGCTATCAACAAGCATAATCGCTTTTCAGCGTGTTTATGAACGCCGTTGACTTAACATTACATTCCTGTTTATATAAATATATGACCTACCCCAACCCCATCCCTAAACCTACCCGTCACTGGGGTTAATAGCATTTATGATTCAATCTCCTACCATCCTAGGGAAAAAAAAATATCGCTCCCCAGATGTAGATCTACACTTTGCTTTGTTCCGCTCAGACATTTAACGGCGTGTACATACACGCGGAATCACTCAGACGTTTAATGGCGTAGACTGACAATGTCTAATTGAAGACAATTGGCTCTGGCTGGTTACTTTTTTTATCAAGTAATTTGAAAGTTGCATTCAAAAGGGAGTGCTAAGATAATACACTCAGCTAAAAATTGCATTTTTAAGTTCACTTATTTGTTCTAAAAATCTGTTCAAAAAATGTGATGACGTCACACAATAGCAGAATGCGTTTTCCGGCCAACAACGGCCTAACTTGTAAGAAATCGAAAGGACATAAGTACTCGTTCATTCGACTTTTGGCCTATAATCTATATTGAACTTGCGGAATTAACAATAAAATCTATGTTGATTCAACAAGTGGAAGAAAGAGACACATATAGCCGTTTAGCTCCATAGACTCCCATTCATTCTACACCCGCCCGCTATCACCTCCAGTGGAATTCTAAAGGAACTGCAACCAAGATGAAACACAATGGGGCTAATAGGAAGTGCCAAGGCTCTCCGTTAGACGGGCTCTGGCGTGGACATACAAGCAAAAGATGACGGTTCGTTGTTCACGCAAAGTCATGATGCCATGTTGCCATATTTGTAATTTTATAAAGAAATGTTTAGTTATGAATGTTTATAGTTTTTTAAAGGTTTACATTTTTTATAACTGTTAAATATGGGTTATTTTGCCATTTTAAAAAGTCTTGATTTTGAAATACTTTTTTCACATATTTTACAGTTTTGAAGTTCCACTTGGTACAACTATTAATGCTAAAATAACATATTTCAGTTTCATATTTTTTTCCAGTTCTACAATTATCTACCATGTGTCTTTAAAAAAGAGACACATGGCAGTCTGTGCTCCAAAGTATTCAAGATTTATAACAACTAAAGTTGGAGATGTTATTTTGGGCTCTATGCCAGATTGCCAGTGTGAGTCTACATAATTTAGACCAGTGTCAATGACCTACTGAAACTGAACTGTTGGTCTGTTTAAAGTTCAGTGAAATAACAGATTAGTATCAGCAACATCTGATTACTATATCAGTAACGTTTTGAAATCCGCCCTGCAGGTTCCGTGTTGGTACTTCTGTAAAAACGTATTTTAAAATCATTGTCGAAAATCTTTAATGTCAGATGGTTAATTGAGGAAATCAGTTTTTCCCCACATGTACCATTTTATTATAATTTCTTGCTGTTTTCTTCCTCCATCTTTTATACATTCGTCCTGAGAGTTGCTTTAAAATGTGCAAACTCCTGATATGGTTGTGCGTGAGATGACAACATCAATGTTGACATGGAGCTTATCTGTGAAGTGACCCTTCATGGTGCTTGTGTTTAGGGATGCGTGGAATTCTCTTGGAGAAATGCCAAAAGAGGAGGCGATGGCGGCCTATGTGGATGACTTGAAACTGGTATTATGTTTTGGATTCTTTAGCAGTGTTTGATAATGTAGTATATAACGTAATTGTTGATCAGCTTTGTCGTTTGGTTTTATATGTGCTGAACAGATTCTGGAAAGTATGCCGGTAACAAATGAGGTAGAGGAGCTTCTGCTGATCATTGGACCATTCTATGAGCTCGTTGATGAAAAGAGGAAGATAACGCAAGTGTCAGATTTGAGCTCAGGTAAACTGACCAATAGTGCCCTCTCGGGTCTCACACAAATTGGATTTTGGCCAACAATCAAAAGGAAAAAATGCTTCTTTTTTAACCTTTTTTAGATTTCTTTTATATTTCTTTTAGATTTTATTGGTAAGAACTACGCTCACCTGAAGGATTATAAGGAACACCACACTAATACTGTGTTTGACCCCCTTTCGCCTTAAAAACTGCCTTAATACAATGTGGAATTGATTCAATAAGATGCTGAAAGCATTCTTTTGAAAAGTTGGCCCATATTGATAGGATAGCATCTTGCAGTTGATGGAAATTTGTGAGATGCACATCCAGGGCACGAAGCTCCCATTTCACTACATCCCAAAGATGTTCTATTGGGTGGAGATCTGCTGACTGTGGGGGCCATTTTAGTACAGTGAACTCATTGTCATGTTCAAGAAACCAATTTGAAATGATTCCAGCTTTGTGACATGGTGTATTATCCTGCTGGAAGTAGGCATCAGAGGATGGGTACATGGTGCCTATAAAGGGATGGACATAGTCAGAAACAATGCTCAGGTAGGCCGTGGCATTTAAACGATGCCCAGTTGGCACTAAGGGGCCTAAAGTGTGCCAAGAAAACATCCTCCACATCATTACACCACCACCACCAGCCTGCACAGTGGTAACAAGGCATGATGGATCCATGTTCTCATTATTTTTACGCCAAATTCTTACTCTACCATCTGAATGACTCATCAGACCAGGCAACATTTTTCCAGTCTTCAACTGTCCAATTTTGGTGAGCTCTTGCTAAATGTAGCCTTTTTCCCTATTTGTAGTGGAGATGAGTGGTACCCGGTGGGGTCTTCTGCTGTTGTAGCCCATCCATCTCAAGGTTGTGTATGTTGTGGCTTCACAAATGCTTTGCTGCATACCTCGGTTGTAACGAGTGGTTATTTCAGACAAAGTTGCTCTTCTATCAGCTTGAATCAGTCGGCCCGTTCTCCTCTGACCTCTAGCATTCCTCTAACAAGGCATTTTTGCCCACAGGACTGCCGCATACTGGATGTTTTTCCCTTTTCACACCATTCTTTGTAAACCCTAGAAATGGTTGCGCGTGAAAATCCCAGTAACTGAGCAGATTCTGAAATACTCAGACCGGTCCGTCTGGCACCAACAACCATGCCACTCTCAAAATTGCTTAAATCACCTTTCTTTCCCATTCTGACATTCAGTTTGGAGTTCAGGAGATTGTCTTGACCAGGACCACACCCCTAAATGCATTGAAGCAACTGCCATGTGATTGGTTGATCACATAATTGCATTAATGAGAAATTGAACAGGTGTTCCTAATAATCCTTTAGGTGAGGGTATAATAAAGTAAAAATTCAGCTTTGCATCACAGGAATAAATCATATTTTAATTACATTAATTTAGAAAGCATTTTTTTTAATTGTAATAATGTTTCAAAATATTATATTACTATATTTTACTGTATTTTTGATCAAATAAATGGAGCCTTGCTGAGGATTACAGGCTTCTTTCAAAAACATAAAAAATTGACCCAAAATATAGGAACGGTAGTATTTATGTAAACATTTATAACATCTTGTTTACATTAATTAACTAACCATCGCTTTGTTTCATGCTCAGCCCGCTTGGAAAGATTTGCTAGGCAACTTGAAGGCAAGTGATTATCAGTGTGTTCTCCCAGTGGCCTGTGCCCTTAGTTAGTAGTGCTATAGTCCAGGTGTTTCCTTTGACACCTCAGTTGTTCCCTCACTGCTATTATTAGTGTAGATTGCAGGGTTGTAGACAGTACAGATAGAACAGACCTTTTAGAACGTGTGCCTATCGAGTTTCAGAACATATCCTCAAAGCATCATCTTACAAATGTATTGTTGTTCCAACCAGGCTTTGGGAGCCTGCTAACGTCACCACCCAAAAGTGTCACAAAAAGCATCATCAGGACTATGGAGATGAACGGCAGCCTGGACAGTTACTCCGTCAAAACACCAATAATGCCAAAGACTAAATTAATAGAGCTGGAAGATGGGGTAAATGATAATGAGGAGGAAGAAGAGGAGAAAGACGATGAAGAGGAGGTTCAAGATGTGAAAAAAGGTAAACATCATTGTTACCACTCTTCTTAACTTAATATTAGGGCTGTGTTGAAAAAAATCGATTCACCAATTCTGAATCGATTTTCATATTAATTTCTAAAGATCGATCCGTAACTCAGGGGATCGATTTGTCTCCCAAAAAGTCATCAGTAATTCCAGCTTCACCTCCATACTCACTTGCATACGTTTGCAAAAATGTAGACCAATCACAACAGTAGGATCTCAGTAAGGTGAGGTTTAGAGAAACCGAATCCTTTATTGAACCGTTTCAGGCCCTGTTTACACCTCGTATTAAGATGCGTTTTCATTGATTGGATCACAAGGGGACAGGCCTAAATACAGGTGTAAAAAGGGTCTAACATTTTTTAAGCTTGTCCACTTTCGACCACTTCCAGTGATAGTTGAAAACACGTTCGACTGGATTGCTTTTGTAGTGTAAATGCTCAGGTGGTCGAACAGCCACAAAAGACCTTCTACTCTCCGCCTACTGTCCTAATCCACAAACATTATGAAAGCCACACTAGACAGACAGGATTGAAACTTTGTCGGCTGTAGACTGAAGACAGAAAACGTATCAAGCACAATGTTCTCTCACCATTCCTGATTTCTAACACACACTCACAGCGTTCGGCTGGTCTTACAGCTGTCAGAGCTGAAACTAAAGCTGATTCTCTCTGCATGGTTTTCCGTCATCTCTGAATGTCTTGATATATACACTCACCGGCCACTTTATTAGGTACCCCATGCTAGTAACGGGTTGGACCCCCTTTTGCCTTCAGAACTGCCTCAATTCTTCGTGGCATAGATTCAACAAGGTGCTGGAAGCATTCCTCAGGGAGTTTGGTCCATATTGACATGATGGCATCACACAGTTGCCGCAGATTTGTCGGCTGCACATCCATGATGCGAATCTCCCGTTCCACCACATCCCAAAGATGCTCTATTGGATTGAGATCTGGTGACTGTGGAGGCCATTTGAGTACAGCGAACTCATTGTCATGTTCAAGAAACCAGTCTGAGATGATTCCAGCTTTATGACATGGCGCATTATCCTGCTGAAAGTAGCCATCAGAAGTTGGGTACATTGTGGTCATAAAGGGATGGACATGGTCAGCAACAATACTCAGGTAGGCTGTGGCGTTGCAACGATGCTCAATTGGTACCAAGGGGCCCAAAGAGTGCCAAGAAAATATTCCCCACACCATGACACCACCACCACCAGCCTGAACCGTTGATACAAGGCAGGATGGATCCATGCTTTCATGTTGTAGACGCCAAATTCTGACCCTACCATCCGAATGTCGCAGCAGAAATCGAGACTCATCAGACCAGGCAACGTTTTTCCAATCTTCTATTGTCCAATTTCGCTGAGCTTGTGCAAATTGTAGCCTCAGTTTCCTGTTCTTAGCTGAAAGGAGTGGCACCCGGTGTGGTCTTCTGCTGCTGTAGCCCATCTGCCTCAAAGTTCGACGTACTGTGCGTTCAGAGATGCTCTTCTGCCAACCTTGGTTGTAACGGGTGGTTATTTGAGTCACTGTTGCCCTTCTATCAGCTCGAACCAGTCTGGCCATTCTCCTCTGACCTCTGGCATCAACAAGGCATTTCCGCCCACAGAACTGCCGCTCACTGGATGTTTTTTTCTTTTTCGGACCATTCTCTGTAAACCCTAGAGATGGTTGTGCTTGAAAATCCCAGTAGATTAGCAGTTTCTGAATAGGGCTGTCGCGATAACCGCAATATTGTAGTACCGCGCTTCTGACAAGTCAACCGCAGAGGATTGCACGTAACCGCAGCAACCGCGATATTCATGTTTTTTTTTTTGTTTTTTTTTTATAAGGCTATACCCTTCTCGTTTTGAACTAAATACATGTGTATTGAATGTTAAACAAGTTCATAATGATAACAAGACTGTTTATCATGGTGATATGTAGCCTACAGGCTTCAAACAGACAGTGAATGAGAGAGATCAGCAGAGCGCGCGCAATTACCTGCGTCTGTCTTTGAAGTCGTGAAAAGCTTGTCATGTCAAAGGGAAGCGAAATATTTGTCGCATTATCATTTTAACGTTCTTTTCACGGGTATTTTCCCCACAAGCCGCGGGGAAATAAAATCAGTGAGTCACGCATTGAATCAATGCTATATTGGTCTCTAATAAGTGAAGCATCAGCTTCAGCGTTGCCCATGCGACGCATTGCTGCTCAGCTGAGCCTTGAAAAGTTGAATCTCAAAGTTAAAAAATAATTAACATCTTGTTTCATTACATCTCTTTTAATGAATCGGCTTTTTTAAACGTGTTCGTTGAATGAACGGTTCAATGACTCGCTCAAAGTCCGTTGTCATAACAATATGCGCACTGAGTGAAAGTCTTTCAATGCGCATATACTGTAGACGCTGTTTAGTTTCGGTTACATTGTTTACTGAAAATGTCCTGGTTTTTGTCCACATCGTAAACTTTATTTATACAGCAACAAATACATATAAATTAAATAAATAAATGGCGGTAATACCGCATATCGCGCTATTGAGCCACTCAACATTACCGCAAGGGAAATTCCATAACCGCGACAGCCCTATTTCTGAAATACTCAGACCAGCCCTTCTGGCACCAACAATCATGCCACGTTCAAAGTCACTCAAATCACCTTTCTTCCCCATACTGATGCTCGGTTTGAACTGCAGGAGATTGTCTTGACCATGTCTACATGCCTAAATGCACTGAGTTGCCGCCATGTGATTGGCTGCTTAGAAATTAAGTGTTAACGAGCAGTTGGACAGGTGTACCTAATAAAGTGGCCGGTGAGTGTACGTGTTCAAATGTACATTGTGTGAGCTTATTTTGTCAATTACTGTGCGTTCACACCAGACGCTAATAGCGTGTCAAATTCGCGCCTACCCCGTCTAGTTATACGCTTGAACACTTGAGTCCATTCGCGCATCAAGAGCGAAATTGACGCGTGTAAAAATTCCCGAATCAAAATTCAGGATCAAAACCCGTTGGCAGCCATCTTTTTTTCTGTTGATCGAGCATTCATCGAGAGAGTCACCACTCTGTATTTGCTCTGGAGAGCAGAACAGCGGTGTGGGGATCATCGTCACCGTATTTGTGTCCACCCGACCCTTCGGAGGCGAACCCCTCATTTGGCAAGTTTCACCATTTGCTCGCTCCAGGAGCTGTGCCTGCAGCGGTACTTCCATCTGTCCCGCGCACCAGTTTGATGACCTGTTGTCCCGGATGAGGGCATCACCTTTGCCCTCATCCACCTAATCTGTCATTTATTTGTGTTTTGATAAACAGAGCCAGCCTCCAAAAGTTATTAACTTTTCTCTCACATGTCCAGACGAACTTATGCACGTGTATGTTGTTGGTTAATACAAAATAAACATGTCTCGTATATTGAAATATTAAAATATTTGCTTTGTTGTGCATTAGAACCACTCCAGGCATTTAGTCATTTTACAAAATAATTTATTGAAGCATCCAGATACTTCACCACGTGATTAAGCAGCTAGGCTCCTGATTGGTTTACGCGGCGTGAAATGACGCCAAAGTTCAGATTTTTCAACTCGCGCGAATTCGCGTCAAACGCTTGAATGCACAAATAGCACTAAATAAATCATTCGCGCAAACTACCACAGCGCGCTCTACGCCTCATTCGCGCGAATCGCGCCGCAGAAATTTGTACGCGTGTAACGCGTCTTTGCATTGACTTAACATTGAAATCACTCGCACCTGACGCGCTATTCGCGTCCGGTGTGAACACACCGTTAGATCGAAAGATCTGAAAAAGCCATAGACCCTCCCCTCGAAGAAATGCAGGACGGAAGTGTTTGAAAGTGGACAAAAGAGACAGATTAAAACACCAGGTATAAACGGGAATGTCTTCCTCGTCTACTTGTTTCAGATACTGTGAGAAAAGATGCGGCAATGTACTGTTTATTATGAGACTCTGAAGGAGACCTCCAGAGCAATATTACGAACCTTTAAAATAGCATAATTCAGGTCGAATTTAAAAGTCGAACAGTCTTGAAGAGTCGTACATTAAAGGAGGGACTTGAGTCAGAGACTATTTCTAGACTATTTTGTATTAAAGGTATAGCGGAGGATCTTTCCGAAATTTAGAGAAGACCCGCCCTCTCCATTTTTTTTTTTAAAAATGCAAATGCACAAACACAACACTCTTGCTCCCGAGAGGGAACGCCTATTACGCCTTGCACAATTATGTTGCAAATTATAAACGAACTCAAAAACATTCATAAAAAAGACAACATGTCAAATGCCCGTACGTGTTTTATTTACTTATTATACTGATCGGTTGAGTGACCGAGGGCTCAAGACATGATATGTGCAACCCTGGATCACACGAAATACGTTCTGAGGAAACTATTTTGCAAATCGCAATTATGTTATATGGCAACATATGAGCAGTGCTATTACGTTGGTCCTTAAACTAACATGTCTCATTGTTAATACGTAGGTATTAATACGTTATTTTTATACATAGATGCATATGGCTTGTTGCATTTGTGTAATAATAAACACACGCGGTTTTAGAATATGAACACACACGGTTTTAGAATATTTCAGCGCGATACCATTTACCATTTGGTCAAAAGGCTACTTTAGACAAATTGAAATACCGTGTCTATGCGGTGCATGACTTGTGCCAGGGCTAGCATTTCTAAGTCGCTTGCATTAACTTTTACTAGTGATTTTAAATGGATTTCTCCAAATAGCATGACAAACTTTACCTGTCTAGTAGAATCTTCGCGGCCTTTCTCTTCTCTTTCGACCCTCTGTCATTTTCAAAAGAATGGCTGAAACCGTAACTCCGACATAATACACCAGAAAGTGAAAACTACATAGAGATGAGCACGTACGACGGCCTTACGTAAACATATCACCAGAATGATTGACACTTAGGTGGACCAATAGTATAGACTACCCACCCGGAAAAAGAAAATCCTCCGCTATACCTTTAAGTCAGTTCACAACAACTTAGATGTCGTAGAAATAGAGCATATAGTATTGTGAGCTCTAAATCTCTTTATAATACATGCAATAATCATGCTTTCTCAACAACTTTTTTTAGCCTCACAACCGAAGAAAAGGGCTTCTACAGGGAGACTTAAAGGACCGGTATCTAACGGCAATATCAGTCAACATAAAGTCCTTACAAATGGAACACACGGGTCTATGTCTGATCTGAACAGGCAAGAGTCAGAAGAAGACTCTGAAAGCATTAACCATGCAGGAGACATCGTAGAGCTCAGACACATCAAAGGTGAGGAGAAGAACTTTGAAGGTAATCATTTACCGATACAACTAAGACTTTAGAAGTAAGATCTCAGTAGTTATCTGAACTTAAATTCTTAAAGACACTATGTCTTGCTTATGAAACAGAAGATGTGTCCAGTTCTCACCATGTGGCCAGTGATTCGGACAGCGAGGTGTACTGTGACTCTGTCGACCAGTTTGGCGGAGAGGAAGTAAGCAGATTTCAGTTTACACTTCCATTATGTCCCAACCATCATTTACTTGATGCTGAGAATTTAAGATCCGTGTTGCGGTCACATTAGTGAAATGTTGGCAAAATGCTGAGGACAAAGGTTAGGCATTATCTATTGTCAATAGTGTGGCAATGTTTCAAACCAAGCAGTCTCTGTTGGCCAGAATATGTTACGAAATAGGTCTTGAGAAATCTTTCACCCTCAACAGAAGTGGATTCCTATTGTAATGACTGGATTTCGCCTGCGCAAATTTGCCCAACAAACGTAAATGTGACCACACCATGATTGTTTGCCTGATTTCTAGCAAAATGTCAGCAATGCATGTGGTTTTGCTCCTGGACACCAGGGATCTGAGACACAAATCAACCACTCACTGGACGTGGCCGAGGAGAGCGACAGCAGGCTGTCCTCCACAGAGGAGGTCCGATCACAGGAGGAAGTGCTGGGACGAGAGGAAGGTGCACAGCATGGAGGAGAAGATGGACGGGGCAGCGGAGGAGCTTCTCAGAGACGGGGACTTCCTGCGAATAGAAGTAACAGTTCTGTGGTCAAGAGGGGAAGAGGTAAAACCTAGCAGCCCAAAACAGTAGCGATCATATTAGCTCTGTTTCAAAACCTTGCCAGCTTGCTTTTATTGTCCACTCACGGCAATTTTTTTCGTGCTTCGCTTATGAAGTTTGAAAAACCTTTGCAGCGTTATACTGTTGGCAAACATCCCACTACACTTTATGCATACGCTAGCAAACCTAGTATACTTATGCCTAGTTCACACTACATGATTTTAAAACGTCGGGCTGAACTGTGTGTTTCACACTTCATGACTTGCTCTCAGTGAAATCAGGAGTGTTCAAGTTGTTTAGCTGTTCACACAACACAACGTGATTGATCCACAACAGGAGGTAACTCACTACACGAGTTGACAACGCACTGCATAGAGATACAACCACGATCGGATGATAAGAGCAAATCATTTGTGACTCAGTGAGAGCTGTTTCAGTACTATGTGACGGTCTAAATCCTGAAAATAATCAAATAAATAACGAGTGGACAACAACTCTGTCAGCAAACGATTTATATCTTGTATACAAACCACGTTTTGTCACGGAAAAACACGCAATAAATAAATAAATAATTATTGCGCCCCAGCAAAGAAGAGAACACAACACGTGAATATGGACGTCAGACAGAAACTAGTGCTGCACACTGTTTGCGCGACGATCTTCTCTGAGGGAAAAAATGCAAAAAAAGAAGAAAAACTAAAGATTTACCTGGTGTCCTCAACTCATGCGTTGCTATGATTGGCTGTCCTCATGACATCACTGAGTTTGAGTCGCGCGACGGCTCTGGATATCTAGCAGGCTAGATATTTTTCTGGGCTCGGCGAGGCGTCTGCGAGGCGTCTGCGAGCGTTTTCGCTGCGTTGTTGGCTCTTTCATACTAACAGATTGGCGAGCGTTCATCGTCCGCTAATCGCCCACGATTTGCATGCGATAACACCATGACTTGTCGGCGACTCAACGATTTGCAAATCAGGCTTAAAATCATGTAGTGTAAACTAGGCATTAGCAGTGGTGGACAATGTACACTAATCAAGTACTTGAGTAAAAGTACAGATAATCTATTAAAATATTACTCCAGGAAAAGTATTAAATACCTTTTCAATTTTACTTTAGTAAAAGTACTTGAATTTGAATAATAAGAATAAAAAGTAAAAAGTACTGATGGATGAATGTTTATTTTGTAATTTTATACACTTGTAGCCTATTTGTTTTTCCACTGAATAGAGCGCCCAGGGAATGACGTTGTTACATCACTGTGTAGGTCGCCATACGTCTTAGTTAGAAACGCTTGCAAGTACAACATTACTTTGGGAGTACCAAGAAGGGTTTAAAAACAATTCAAATATGTAAGTCTTTAAATTTTTCGTTTGATAAGTAATCTTTTCTGATAAGTTATGTACCCCTGTCTTGTCTTTTTTCCTTTTCATTTATTTGTTCTATATTGTGACTGTTTTCTTCTTTGCTTATGTCTTCAATGAAAACAAAAAAAAAACAAAAATAGAAACGCTTGTGTCAACTTCAAGCATAACAATTAGAAAGGCGGACTCCATCGTGTTTGTGCAAATGTTTCTTCTGGCTTTGCGATCCTATAGCGATCCTATATTATGATCAGAAAAGATGCTTAAAACACATCTAAACCCACCCCAGCCCCCGACGTAAGCATGATGTGGTAAAAGAACGGTTCTAGTCCAGCCAAGAGTTGGTGCCGCTTTGGAACCAGTTTTCCCGGCCGAGAACCGGTTCTTTGGCGGTCGAAACACAAAGAACTGGTTCGCGCGCAGGCACCGGCTCCGAACCGGCTCTCCAAATGCTTTGGTGGAAAAGGGGCTTCTGAGAAAGCCAAGTTGCTGCTGGAAGAGGTGTTAGTGAGGCCAGCAGGGGGCGCTCACCCTGTGGTCTGTGTGGGTCCTAATGCCCCAGTATTGTGATAGGGACGCTATAGTGTATTCTTTTTACCACCAAGCTAAGAACCTTCCCGTGAGCATTAGGGTTGGGTATCGAGAATCGAGTATCGATTGGAACCGGGGCTAACTTTTCATTTTTCCCGGAATCGTTCAAAAGTTAAAATTTCGATTCCTAGTTTCGATATTCACAGTCCGCCGACCAGAAGAAGAAACCGCTGAACAACACCAACGAAGAAGCGTCTACCGGAAGTGTTGGCATAACCGCGCAAGTCGAACATGAGTAGCTTACGTCGGCGGTCCAAAGTGTGGCTTCACTTTTCTAAAAATAACGAAATCTCGGCAAAATGCAGAGTATTTCCCTTTAGAAAGGAGTATTTCCTTCAGAAAGACCGTTGGGGGAGCAAGGTTAGCTAAACTTTTTTGACCCTGCCTCTTAAAAGAATCGGAATCGAGAATCGTTGGGAACCGGAATCGAAACAAGGAATCAGAATCTTTCAAATTCAAACGATACACAACCCTAGTGAGCATATCAGGGTCTTTACGAGCACACACAAGTATTCGGTTAAAATAGTCAGCTTGGAATGAAATATGTTAAAGGGTACCTATTATGGCATTTAAAATGTTCCTAATATTGTCCTGGGAGTCCCCAACAACAGTTTTACAAGCACGCAATGACAAAAAACACTTTTGTTGTCTTTTAATATGCATATATTTTTACCTGATTTGCTCACCGACTCCCATATGAATCGTTTAGCGAGTCCTTTGTCCAAAACCCGCCTTTGCGTGACGCTAATCTGCGGTGATTGGTCAGATGACCTAGTCAGTTGTGATTGGTATTCTCTGTGCAGAGTTGTCGAAAACGGAACGCCTTAAATGGGTTCTCAACTCCAGTCCTCGCGACCCACCGCTCTGCATATTGTGTATGGCTCCCTTATTTAACACAACTGATTCAGATCCTCAGCTCGTTAGGATAGAGCCGGCTCGTGAATCCATACTTTATAGCGTTTAGTTTTGTGAAGCAATCATCTTCAAAATGACGTGAACACAGAACAAGGTTTGGGCTATACTTGTGTGGTATACTTGTATATATGAACTGCAGCCACTTAGTCTTCAAATGCTCCTCACTTGGCAGGTGAAAAAAGTTCGCTTTTGCGTCGCACTTCAAAACCATAGACAGTAAAATAAAAGTTCAAAACACAGCGTCTCGTCGACATGATTGTTTTCCGGTATTCCCTGGCGTCTCCGAGCGCAATAAGTGGGTGTTTCTTATTTAAATAACTTGTCAAGTTGAATCGTTCTTCGAACGATTCATATCAGCGACTCAGAGTCGACTCTTGTTTTTGAGAGACAATAACTCTGTATTCGATGAACTTTCATGTTTAAAACTTTGCAGGATGTTTTCGTTCACTTAGATCTATGTTAAACACTACATGAAGGGCAATTTTCAAAAATCCATAATAGGTACCCTTTAAACTTTTCCTGACAAAGAAGACTTCTGCATTGAGTGCACATATGACGCCTTAAAATGCTTCCTAGCTAGGCAGTTCGCTAGGTTTTGGAACAGAGCTGAAGTCCTCAAGTAAACCCTGTTTTTTTTTAATCTGTCAATGATTTACAGAATGTTGTTTGTCTCGTGTGTATCAGGGTCCAGGTCACCTGCCTTTGGCTCCGGGCCTGCAGGACCACAGCAGGGCAGTGGGGGAGATGGGGAACGCTGGGGGACGGGCGGACCTGTGATGGAGGACCTCAACCAACAGATCATCTGTGCTCTGGCCAGACTGCAGGAAGACATGCAGAGCGTGTTAGAGAGACTGCACACGCTAGAAGCTCTGACAGCCGTACAGGTTACGAACCCTCACCTTTATCAGATCAAGATAGAGAACAGGTTCAATCTGAAAAATATAACATTATTTATTTGTTATATTATAGGCCCGATCCTTAGCGCTGCCGTCAGACTACCTGTCACCGCCTGTAAATAAAACTAAGGTAGAGTCATTGCAATAAACTGATTGATGGGATGTTTTTAAGAGTTTTAAGACTAAATAGGAGAGCATTCCTGTAGCTCAAACTGCTAGCAACACCGAGGTCATCGGTTCAATTCTCAGTGAATGCTGATAAAATGTCAAGTGCACAGTTGTAAATGTTATTTTGTACCCTGATCATAAGAAGGAAAGTTACTTATGTCCCAGATCATTTTATTTCATTGCCATAGAACGAGTGCTGACATAATATTTGCACTTTGTTATTATTATAATGTTTTTGCTATTTACACTTTACAGAAGCCATCCTGGTGGCCTTTTGATGTGTCTCCTGGAACTGTGGCCTTCGCCGTCATCTGGCCATTTGTGGTGCAGTGGCTCATCCGTCTGTATCTGCAGCGCAGGAGAAGGTACGCACTGTCATGTTAGATGTGTAATACAATACAGTTTTATTTTTGTATCTGTACACTACTGTTTAAAAAAAGAAAAAAATAATAATTTTATTCAGCAAGGATGTATTAAATTTAGTAATAATGTAACAGAAATATATATTTTTCAAATAAATGCAAAGATGAATGCTAATGCTGGTCAAAGAATGCTAAATTAGCTAAATGCTAATCAAAGAAATACCCCACCTTACGGTTTCCACAAATATATTTACTTGGCACAACTGTTTTCAACGTTAACTCTTTCCCTGCCATTGCCCGGGAATCCACGTTTCCACTGTTCACTGAAAGAGTGATATACAGAATTCAAAAAACCAGTGCTCGAAGTGGGGCGGTACTCACCGGTACGCAGTACCGGCACTTCTACATTTTAAGGCCATTGCACACTGAGTACGAAATTCGCATCCGAAATTTTCGCACGTTAACAGAAAAATTCGACCTCACGTTATGTCAATCACGCTTGCGCACCGCCTCCGAAACTTTCGTCCGTCATAAAATTAATCGGATCGGGTTCGATTTTCTGCGTTTTTCGCATCCAGAGCCAGCATTTTGAGAGGTCTTAAGGCCATTGCACACTGAGTACGAAATTTTCGTGTGCGTATTTTCGTGTTCGTCAGTCTAAAAATTCGTCACGCATAGAAACCTTGCACACCGAGTCCGTTGCGTATTCATTAAACCTTTGCGGGAAAAAACGCAAAAATACCAAATGGATTCGTCAAGCAGTGAGGATGATTTTGTTGCCCTCTCTCTTATTGAAAAGAGAAGAAAGAGAAAATATTACGTCAATCCAATCCTGAAATTGCGTCGAGAGGAAGGAGAGTTCTTATCAAGCATTCTTATCACCTTATCAAGGAGTTGCGAATTTATCCTGAGCGATTCAAAATTTACCTCAGAATGTCAGTGGGACAGTTTGATGCTTTGCTAGCGATTCTGGAGCCACATATTAAAAACAAGACCACCAATTTCCGTCAACCAAAATCGATCCTGAACGGAGACTGGCAGTGTGTATGGACACACACCCCCGCGCGAGGCCCGGTGGAAGCGCTGGGCAGACAGAACACAGCTGCATAGGCTGTTATTGTGTATATATTGTGCCCAAATAATACATTAGTTATCGAATTGGCTGCTCAATCACACCTTATTCGATCCTAAATTTCAATCTGATTGAAAGGGGAGGTTTATTAATTTCATAATCCAATATAGAGAAGAGAACATAAACACTTGATCAAATTGAAAGCCGAAACTGAAAGCACGGCGCATATGTGCAATGATTTGAGGACGAGCTCCCCCCGGCCCTGAATTGTCAAAAGACCTCTCAAAATGCTG